>PVKP010002413.1:0-103117 GCA_004027715.1 Plecturocebus donacophilus
TTTTTTTTTTTTTAAGTAGGGATGGGGTTTCACCATATTGGCTAGGCTGGTCTCCTACTCATGAGCTCGTGATCCACCTACCTCAGCCTTCCAAAGTGCTGGGACTACAAGCCTGAGCCACTGCATCCAGTTCCTAAGCAATCATTCTACGTGTCATTGCAATGAAGTAAAATATAAAGCATGAAGGAATAAAAAGAAATAACTCAACCCCTAAAAGAAATCTAGAGAAATTCCAAAGACTACATATAGAATACATAATTCTAAAAATTATAAGATCTTTTAAGATAACATACAATTATGTATTTAATAAACATTAAGACTATTACATCCAAGAATACAGTTAATGACTATTAAATAAACAGTGAACAATAAAATCAATTTCTCTTGAATCTTTAAATATTCTTTACAAATTGAAGTCTCACAGGTTGGAACACCACCATTCTTTTCTCTCCTTTCTTCTAAAACAAACCTGTATTTTGACAGGTATAGGTGGTTATTAGGGGAAAAGAACTGGAAATAGATATGTATGAACAATGATTAAAGTAAGTACAACCATCAAGAAATAAGAAAGGGATGAAATAGTTTGTATAATGGGAAAGAGATAATGACTACCTATGAGAAGTAGCATTAGATATGCATTTGGATAATTTCTTGTCAATCAATTTTTTTATCAGCATTCCAGTAGATTATAAAAGATGGTCAAGAACTGGAGTGACCTTTGGATAATGGACTCAGGCACTGGAGGTGGAAACAGTGATGACAGGAAGAAACAGTGGTAAATAATAGGATTCTACACAATAGGCTTTTTATTTTCATCCTTCCTTGTTCAGGTATATCTAAATCTTTAAACATAAACGGCCCCATCTTATGAAGATAAAACAAAGGCACAAGGCAGCAAACTTGAACTTGATCTGTAAGTGTGACAACTCCTCTGGAAAAGTAGAGAAAACTACAGAATAAATTAGTGAATATAATTCAGTCAATAAAGCACAGGTCTGGGAATTACTCACCTGACCAATGAGTGAGACATGGGGAATATTCATAATATGAGATACAGTGACCTATGGCTGATTGTTAAAAAAAATACTGTATGTTCATGAGAATGTATAATTTTCCATTTGAGCACCAGTCATGTGGGGAAATGTAATGCTACTGACATATTAGGAGGGATTAAAGATGAACATACTGAAGTGTAAAAAAAAAAACTACACTTTAAATTGAAGAAAGTTAAACATTAATTTTGACATTTAACATACACTTAACTGTGGTATTCAATAAAAGAACCCAGCTTAAATGTAAATGTTTAAATCATGAATGAGATTGTATACTATGTACTTTATCAGGAAAAAAAGGTTATTTCCTGTAGGCATACCTTTATTCATTATTATTTGAAGGCATACTTGGCCAAAGTGCAAATACTTTTATTAAACACAACCAAAAATAATGTCCACCTAAACAGTCACAAACTGTAATTTTCTTCATTTTTCTGGCACAGCAATGAAAGACCAAATACTAAACAAAAGCTCTGTTGAAAATAAGTTGGATGCCTACCTAATTTAGAAGAAAAAAGCATGAAACACTTTTACTTTTTTAAAAAAAGTATTTCTAAAGAAAAATGTGAGAAAGTGTTCAATTTTCCAGACTTTATGATCATATTTAAAATATACTATGCCCACATTGAAGAAAAAAAGATGATAAAATACAACATATTTCAGAGTACATAGATAATATGAAAAGTAAGTTTGCTAATACATTTAAAGTATCTGTGGAATCAATGTTTACATTAAGGGCAATCAGGAAATAGAACTTTAAGAACAGTATAATTTTTTAGATAATGGTGATTCACTTGTACAAGCATTAAATAAATTCTTTTAATTTATCTTTTCCAAGAATGCTTTTTTATGATTATTTTTCTAAAATATATCCCACATTCCCCTGTGGCGTTAAACACTTGTTGAGATTGATTTGTATACTCTGCTGTATTTTTCCCCTTAATTCAGTCAGAAAACGTTAGGCTTTTATATCTGTCTTTGAGAGCAGTTTTCGACCCTGAATAAACAATAAGAACTATCTGAGGAATACCTTAGAGATGCCTGAGACCCATTTCTAACTATTGCCACCATCCTCCCTATTGTTCTTGACTCAGATTCTGTAATCTGCAGTTTAGTACTTTAGGAGATAAAAGCTAGACCTGAGAAGGTAAAAGACAGAGTAGCTACAAGGACCAGCAATCCAGCAATAAATTGATACATCTTTATTTTTAAAAAATAATAATACATTATCATGGAGGAAAGAAAACATCAGGTTATAGGAAATCTATTTCCTAAAACCCGGTAATACTTTTACAAAGCATAAAAAGTGTTTTGTAATAAAGTTTGTCTCAGTCTCTACTTTGTATTTTAAATGTATTTCTTATATTTTAACAAAATTTTACAATTACATTTAATCCTTCATAGCCTAATCTTCCTACTAATTTATTATTCTAAAATAATAAAAGCTAAATCTCTTTACAAACTTACGTCAATCTTACTTAAATAATTGAAGGCATCCATGCTAGCACAGAAATTTATGCATTTGTGGTCCTCACTATACCTATGATGGTCCTTAAACTCACATCGTTTACTTATACAAAAGTTTTCGCTATACTTGGGAATGCTGTCATAAAAAGAGTACGGTAAATTTACTCAAGACTGTGATCTTACCCTGTTGTTCTAACCCATCATTTTTTTTTTTATTTCACAATTTCCACACTATGTATCACATCAATCATTTGCAAAACATTAACAGTTTTGTTAAAAAAAAAAGTTATCATAGATCCATCTTCCCATGTGCTTTCTGATTTCTATAAAACTGGTGAGAAATATGACACTTATGTTTAAATTTATACTTCAATTAAATTAGTGATGTGATACTTTTGTGTTGCATTGGTCATGTGCATTTCTTCATTTGAAAATTTCCTCTCTGTGTAAATTTTTTTTTGTTTTCTTTTCCATGATTTGAAAGTGCTCTGTATGTATCAAAAATGCTACCTTTTTTGTGGCCATTGTCATATATATGAATATATTTTCTTCATTTTGCTGTGTGTAAAAAGAAAGAGTTATCAATTTTACTTTAAATGCCATTACTAAAACTTCATACTTTTCTTCTCAATACATCATTTTTATTTTAAAATTGTAGCATATATTGGCTCTTTAGTCAGTAAAACTGCCTTTCTGCATTCTTTCTTTGTATTAGAGAGCATGGAAAGCTTAAAATCAAATTTTTCTCACTCCCTTGCAGGTAGATCTCTACATGGTTAATGAACCCATAAAAGAACTGGAAGGAAGAAGCAAGTATGTGAGGTAGATCATACGGGATCAATCGTTTCCGCCTGAGAACCCAGAGTGAAGCTTAATCTAATAAAATGCCTTTATCTACATAGTCACAAAGAGTGGAACACTCAAAGATAACTATAATGCTAATATGGGAGTGCTGGGTAGGGAAAGTATGGTCCCTTTAAATAACATGGAAGGGGGAAAGAGAAGTGTTGCGTAGAGAAAGGTGGTTCCCTATCTAGGGTTCCACCCCTGTGGACCAAGGTGAGGACAAGCATTCCTGCTAGCCAGCCTAAATGTTGCATTTTCCAAGACCACCCTGGTCCGCCACACCCCCATCATGGGCCTACAAAAACCCAACACCTTAGTGGGCAGACACTGGCCAGAGCTGAGAGGAGTGCATCAGAGGAAGAAGACAGAGCAGCTGGAAGGCAAGAGGACGTGGAGGGAGCACACAGGCAGAAGAGCACACCCACAGACACCTGCAGGCTGGCAGGCCATCTACGGGCAGAACAAGGCAGCGTTTGGCCAGGGCAATCTGAGGAGAGCCAGGGCCACCAAGGGGCCCAACTATAGGGGAACACCATCTCCCTTCTTGCTCCCATATCAGCAGAGTTACTTCCACTCAATAAAACTTTGCACTCATTCTTCAAGTCCACATGTGATCCAATTCTTCCAGTATACCAAGGCAAGAACCCAGGATACAGAAAACCCTCTGTCCTTGTGACAAGGTAGAGGGTCAAATTGAGTTGCTTAACGTAAGTCACCTATAGACTGCAAACTAAAAGAGCACAGGGTAGCACACACCCATTGGGACGTCATGAGCTGTAAACATCCACACTAGACACTGCTGTGGGGCCGCAGCCCCACAGCCTGCCCGTCTGTACGCTCCCCTAGAGGTTGGAGCAGCTGGGCACTGAAGAAGCAAACCACACTCCCATCACACACCCTGTGAGGGGAACAAGGAAACCTTTCTTGTCTCAATGCCATCATTAATTAGTTCATGACACTAATAATTTCTATTTGTACCTTCCTGTATATAATTATGTGCACATTTGGAATCTGCTTATCATGAGAAATAATCATAAAAAGGGGCTGTGTAGGGAAAAAAAATTTTCTCCCTGCATTTGGTTTCAAAATTCAAATTTTAAAATTTATTTTTTATAAGCAGAGTTTATATAGTATATCATGCAAAAAGAAACAGAAGTTGGCAATACCCAGGAATACTTGGGGCAGAGAGGATGAAGAGGAGGGTTTTTGAACCAAGATGAGACGCAGTACTCTTTTTATGAAAAATAAGAAGAACATAATTTGACTTAACCTAGGGCATCATTTCAGAAGAACAAAACACATTTGGAATATCAGAAAGTTTGGAATCAAAGTAAGTTTGAGAGAAGAAGATTCAAACATACTTTAGAATTAAAGTAAGTTTGAGAGAGGAATAAGGTTTGTATGAGAAAAAGCTGGAGGCAGAACCTGAATTGGAGGCCTAAAGAATGTTAAGGAAAGGGTAGAGCCTGGAAAATTAAGTGGCAAAAATAGAAAGCATGAATGTGTCAGAAAAAAAAAATGCCAGCACTATGAAGACAAATAGAATAAGTATGCCCAAACCTGAGAGCTGCTGGCCCTAAAATGCACCAATATTTTGAAAAGAAAAAGAAAACCAACAAAATTTCTTCAGATGTTAAAATTATTTTATATAATAACCTATTATTAATTTTAAAATGAATTCATGTCTCAGGATCAGATGGAAAAAGTTGCTGCTCAGCTGAGAACAGTATGTTCATGAGATAGGTTACAGTTCTAGTCACGTGAACAGATACTTGCAAAAATCACCCACTGTAATTACCAGTGCAAAACATTAAAGATTATTATTTCATTATTATTATCACTTCAAACCTTTCAACATGACTATAAGTGTGACTTCTTAAGTCAATGACACAGAATTAATTGGCAATCACAAACTAACCATATTTAGCATAATGATAGAGTAAACCCTGTTTAATATAAATATGCAAATATCAATGGCATTGTTATTTAGAAAGGCAACAAACAAAAGCGATCACCTGTATATTCTTCAATTTATATTTTATATTTTACATATAAATATAAAATTATAAATTGTAATTTAAAATTACATTCTAATTTGTATATGAAATAAAGCCTATTCTGAATTTTTTAAATCAGAGGCAGTTTGCAACAGTGTTTCAAAATAGTAATACATATTTATATATACACCCATATATATTCACATATATTATTATACTAGATCCATTTAATTTCTGTAGGCTGAAATAGTGTTTTTAACCTCTTAGAAATGCTGATTAAATAAGTTCTTTAAGTAATTTATGAAATTACCAGATTGATGTTAGACATGAGACTTGTTAACGTAAAATAACCTACTGTTGACTCTTGTAAACCTTTTCTTTCTACATTACATGTAAGTGGTCTTCTTGGGATATGTTAATGGTTAATTTTTAATTTTAAATCTGAAGCACTTCTCCTTTATAACCTGTAGACAAAGCTTCAAAGGAGTACACAATAAAAACAAAAACCAGGCTGGGCGCGGTGGCTCACGCCTATAATCCCAGCACTTTGGGAGGTAGAGGCCGGTGGATCACGAGGTCAAGAGATAGAGACCATACTGGTCAACATGGTGAAACCCTGTCTCTACTAAAAATAGAAAAAAAAATAGTTGGGCACGGTGGCATGCGCCTGTAGTCCCAGCTACTCGGGAGGCTGAGGCAGGAGAATTTCTTGAACCCAGGAGGCGGAGGTTGCAGTGAGCCGAGATCGCACCACTGCACTCCAGCCTGGGTAACAAGAGCGAAACTCCGTCTAAAAAAAAACAAGAACAAAAAAACAAAAACCATACCCAGCAAAACATGTAATATTGTTGAACAATTTACAGGGTAAATTCAGGCCCAAATGCAGGCGGCAGGGAGGGTAGAAAGTGAACATTTTGTTCTTCTAAGCAGTGGTAATGAAGGTGAAGCCCTGATTTTAATGCCAAAATAAAGCATACAATTGTTCTAAAATTATGTTACCTATTATAAGAAACAGACTTGAGTGATCTAGACTACATTAATAAATTTTATTTCTTTTTATAATAGTAATTCACGTCAAAGAAGAATGCTTAGGCAGAATAAATATTAGTTTATGCCTTGTAGACATCACTCTATTAATAATGGGTATGGTCTTGAATCAAGTAACTAAATAATGATGTACCTTTTGAGATTTGCATGATATTTTGGGAGGGGTGCATCAAACTAAAGATGAATAGGCATAGTGTAATCATACTTTTATGATAATAAAAAGCATATAAATATAGAGAGGCAGAGGACAAGGGCAAGGACAGTTTATAAATGCCACAAAACAGATTAGGAAGAATACCCATAAAATCTATCAAGAGTGGATGGTAGCCTGGAGGGCCAGGCAATTAATGATTATAAGAAGGGCTACTTTTCTTTCCATATTTTTTAATTAAGTTCTATTTTTTAAACAGACATTACGCTTCACACTGCATAACTACAGAAAAAGTAAAACTGACTCTCTTCAAGTAAAAATAAAGACATTTTGAATATCAAAATAAAAAGTTTTCCTGTGTTGAAACACATGTTAAATGTCCTTTATTTCCTTGAGCAGTGGTTTGCCTAAAGAAATATACATGTGCACATACATATATAAGAAAGTTTAACTTTTTATTAATGTCAAAAATTTCCAAGGAAAAGCTATGCCAGAGAAAAATATTATTTTTAAATCTGTAAGCACAGGAAATTATGTAAACTGAAAATTTGAAAAGAACAATTTAAACTCAATCAAAATGCCATGCCTCAACTTTCCAAAAGAGGGCGATATAACTCCATTGCCACAAACATATCAATTTGATACATAAATGATCTATTCAAATACACAACTTATCAAGAAAATAATTTTAAGGAAAAACTCTAAATTATGTGTTTATTTTAGCCGTATGATTTTAATTGCCTAAAAAGCACAGTTAAATCTATGAAAAATATCATGATCTACAATAATAAAATGGAAGCTGTTCCAACTCCTTTACAGGCAGCTCAACTGTAGAATAAAAAATGTGACAAAAGACTTACAGTATTTAGATTTTGAAAAATAGATTTAGAGATGACAGATGTCGGTTACTAAAATTTGTTCTGATTATTATTTGAAAATTAAAATGTAGTATTATTCTGAACTAGAGACAGAATGCTACCCATTTCTTACAATGATTATTAATTTTCTTGTATTTCCTTGAGCAGTGGTTTGTTGCTCTCCTTGAAGAGGTCCTTCATATCCCTTGTTAGCTGTACTTCTAGGTATTTTATTCCCTTTGTAACAATTGTGAATGGGAGTTCATTCATGATTTGGCTCTCTGCTTGTCTATTGTTGGTGTAAAGGAATGCCTGTGATTTTCACACATTGATTTTATATCCTGAGACTTTGCTGAAGTTGCTTATCAGCTAAAGGAGTTTTTAGGCTGAGATGATGAGGTTTTGTAAATATAGAAACATATCATCTGCAAACAGAGACTATTTGATTGCCTTTCTTCCTATTTGAATACCCTTCATTTCTTTCTCTTGCCTGACTGCCCTGGCTAGAATTTACAACACTAAGTTGAATAGGAGTGGTGAGAGACGGCATCCTTGTCTTGTTCCAATTCTCAAAGGGAAAGCTTCCAGCTTTTGCCCATTCGATATGGTATTAGCTGTGAGTTTGTCATAAACAGCTCTTACGATTTTGTGGTATGTTTCATCAATACCTATTTTATTGAGAGTTTTTAACATGAAGGGATGTTGAATTTTATCAAAGGTCTCTTCTGCATCTACTGAGATAACCATGTGGTTTTTGCCTTTGTTTCTGTTTACATGATGGATTACATTTATTGATTTGCATATGTTGAACCAGCCTTGCATCCCAGGTATGAAGTCAGCTTGATCATGATGGATAAGTTGTTGTTGTTGTTGTTGAGATGGAATCTCAAACTGTTGCCTGGGCTGGAGTGCAATGGTGTGATCTTGGCTCACTGCAACCTCCACCTCCCGGGATTCAAGGGATTCTCTTGCCTCAGCCTCCCAAGTAGCTTTTGTGTTCTTAGTAGAGATAGGGTTTCTCTATACTGGCCAGGCTTGTCTTGAACTCCTGAACTCATGGTCCATCTGTCCCAGCCTCCCCAAGTGCTGGTATTACAGGCATGAGCTACTACGCCCAACCAGATAAGCCTTTTTGATGTGCTGCTGGATTGGATTCCCAGTATTTTTTGAGGACTTTCGCATCAATCATCATCAGAAAAATTAGTCTACTATAAAGACACATGCACACTATGTCTACTGCAGCACTATTTATAACAGCAAAGACGTGGAACCAACCCAAATGCCCATCAATGATAGACTGGATAAAGAAAATGTGGTCTATATACACCATGGAATACCATGCACCCATAAAAAGGAATGAGATCACATCCTTTGCAGGGACATAGATGAAGCTGGAAGCCATCATCTTCAGCAAGCTAATACAGAACAGAAAACCAAATGCCACATGTTCTCACTCATAAGTGGAAGTTGAACAATGAGAACAGGTGGACACAGGGAGGAGAACATCACACACCAGGGCCTGTTGTTGGGTGGGGGTGAGGGGTGGGAACTCAGAGGATGGGTAAATAGGTGCAGCAAACCTACATGGCACACATATACCTATGTAACAAACCTGCATGTTCTGCACATGTATCCCAGAACTTAAAGTAAAAATAAAGCTATATTAATCAAAAAAATAATAATTGGCCAGGTACGGTAGCTCACTCCTGTAATCCCAGCACTTTGGGAGACCAAGGCAGGTGGATCACAAGGTCAGGAGATCGAGACCATCCCAGTCAAAATGGGGAAACACTATCTCTACTAAAATACTGAAAATATAAAAATTAGCCGGGTGTGGTGGCAAGAATGGATAATCCCAGCTACTCAGGTGGCTGAGGCAAGAGAATCACTTGAACCCAGAAGGCAGAGATTTCAGTGAGCCGAGATCATGAGACTGCACTCCAGCCTGACGACAGAGTGAAACTTTGTCTTTAAAAAATAATAATAATAATAATAATAATAATAATAAAGATAACAGGTATATACTGGTACTATTCAGGCAAAGCAGAATGTAGGATGACCCAGTAGTAATAATACTTACTGTATCGAGTTTTTGTAATAAGTCAATGACAAAATATATGTAAATTAATTATCTGTCAATGGGAAACATTCAGCAAGTGGTAGCTGCTTATGCTGGTATTTTTCATGCCTCCTACTTTGGCTAACAAAGCAAAAAAATCGGTGAGCTGTTTATCCTTATCTTTTAACAGATGACACTGGGTCTAGTAATCAGGTAATGAGCGTTTAATAATGTGAACATACAGAAGCCTCTTTGAGAGGGTAAGGAGATTTATATCTATTTAGTCATGTTTATTATAGTGATTCTCCACCAAAAGAAGGAAAATCTGTTTTTCAAATTAAAAAAATTGAAGCAGCCCATCCTGCCTCTTCCACACACCTGGCTCCTGAGCTTGATAGTTACTTCCACAGGAAACCACTTCTATTGAGTGGACTGTGTCTTAGCTCTTAGGCTTATTGGAGCAGATAAAAGTTTTAAAAACTAATTTATTAGATTAATATTTCCTTAAAAGCAGTGACTTTTAAAATTCTGATTCTCTATACGTATTACCATACCAGGTACACAGAAGATACTCAATACACATCTGTTGAATTAGTGAAAATATGAATAAATGACACTCGGCAGCTAAAAATCAACCTTATGAGGTGATGGCCTCTAGTGTAACCCTGCAACCAAACCTCTGCCATGACTGAGAACTTCCCAAAGCTTCAACTAGAACATTTGGGGGGTCACAGAATCAAGGAGTTCAGGGACTTCACAGTTGCAGTTGGTGCCAAGGAGCTGTTTGCTATTTAGATTGGTTCCCTTATTAATTGATTGTAATAAGTAAAAACTCAGTAAAGTTAATGTGCCAATTACATAAAAAAAAAAATGGAAAAGGCAGAAAAAAGTTCTCTGACACTTTTTAAAAAATTAGTAAGTTTAATTCTTAAAATAAATAAATAAACTTAACATAAAGGGTTTAAAAAAAAAAAACAGCCATTAAGACCTAAAGCAGTGATAAAAATAGTAATAAGTGCCTTGCTGCAGTTTCCATAAAATTAGCCCTTAAAAACCATCGAAGAATCAAACTGTTTGATTTACTCCTTCAAAGACTGGGTCTCAAAATGGCTTTAACACTCAATAAATATTTTCTGCATGTCTACTCTGCCAGGCACTCTTCAAAGAATTGACAGTGTACAGGGCTAGAAAACAAACAAACAAAAAAAAACAGCAAAGGCCATGATCTCATGGAACTTACATTGACATGGAAAAGGGATTATTTCTATTAAATTTTAATCCCTCTTATCGTATACCATCGGTATTTTTCTCTCTTTTACTATAGATTAAAAAGAACCTTGACTGCCATCTCTTGTTAAATGTCTCCTTACTCCAAACAATATTCTTTTCTGTTTCCTATCATTATGTGTGGCAGTATCTTATTATATTTTATATATGCTTATAATTTCATTATTTGTAAAATATTTAACAACCTACAAAATAAACATACTGTGCATTTTGATTTAATATATTTAAGTAATTGAGTTAATACTGTTAAATAACAAACGCCAATAGAAATAACAACTCAATCATAGGATTTATCATGGTAAATGTTTTAGGGAGGAAGACACAAGGGACATGGAAATATTATATAATTATATGACCAAGGAGTAAAATCAAGTAAATGTGAAAAGGTTTAGATAGCTTCTCTTTTCATCAAATGCCTTCGATCTGTAGTCCAGACTCAGAAGCCCATCCCTCAGACATCCCTTGATGAGACAAGAGCAGCTGACTCTAACTGCTCTGCAGACCCTGAATGCAGAACCACAAAGCAGAGGGAGAGCAGAGGACTCTCAGCCTGCCTCCAACAGGGAGGACCCTGGGCTAATTCAGGTGGCTTTATCACAGAAGGATATGATAAACAAGACCGCACCATCACCATGTCAGAGGCCAGAAAGAGAAAGGACCAGAAGAAGCAGTCCCCAAAATGCCCAAGCATCCAACACAGCATTTACTCCCACATCAACTTCATCTGACCTCTTTACAGATAAAACTCCTCTCTACATTGGCTGATTTGAAGACGTTTCATTTTTCCATTAAACTTTCTGTTTTTCAATCTAAAGTTTTATAATTACTCAAAATCACCTTTAATGTGTCATTTCTTACATAAAGTTTCTAAACTTGTGATGATAATACATCTAAGTTTTGTACTTTACCAGTCAACAATTCTAATCTAACCCATTTCAACCTAAGACCTTCTCCTAAATTTTCCTCTATTTATACATTTAGACTGTTTCTCCCACAATTATCATGCATTCATTGTACATTCTAATGGTTTAAATCAAACTTTGCAAACAGGATAAAAAGAAAATAAGTTCAAGGAAAAATAGGAAGGAGGTAAGTACCTTTAATTTGGATCCGTGAGGCACGAGTACAGATTTATTCTGCTTTGGTGGGATATATAGCTCCCATTTTCCATAATCCAGTTTTTTATATGGGTATGAAAATGGATTCCAACCACCTAAAAAAATAAAGAAGATCATTTAACAATAGTGTGGTAGGACTAATAGTTAATGAATTTCAAGGAAAACATATTGCTTCACTTGCATGAAAAATCAACTTGTTTAAAAATTTCTAAAGTGTTAATCAAAATACTAGTGGTTTAAAAGAGGCAGCATATTCTTAATTTATTTATAAAAATGCATTTTAAAGTGTGCTTTTGCATTTTAAAATTGAATTAAGATTATAACATTTTCAACTGTGGTTTCAACTTTAATACTTCTGTCAATAAACAGAATGGAAAAGAAAATGATGGATCTTTTTCTAGAGAACACCATCAATAAAGAAAGATATTATGAACAAACAGAAATGTACATGCCATGGCAGGAAAATAATGAAAAACCATTAAAATCATATAATATTTACCAAACTTCCTAAGAGTGCGACAGAACTGACATAATATCTAAAAAAATGCCTTAAGCAAGAAAGGTAGAGGGTTCTATAAAGTACAGGAGGTACAGAAAAGGTGGAATACAGAACCTGGAAGAAAGTGAAACAAGCAGGAGCAGACTCACACACACAGCACTTCACCCAGCACAGAGAAGGTGTTAAACACCGCGTGTGAAGTACACGCTGTTCAGTAAGCAGCGCTGGGACAGCTGGCCATCCTCATGAAAATGAAATACAATAGAGCTCCACCTAGTGTCATGTCCCCAAATCATCTGAACACGGATTAATATCTATGAATGATAGGCAGAACTATAAAGTGCTTAGAAGAAAATAAAAACAAATATATTTACAATATTGGAGTATAAAACGTTTTTCAAATAAAATATTTTTAAAAACCATAAAACTTAAAAACTGATAATTCTGACCATTAAAACTATACACTTATCATCATAAATAGATCAATCAGTAGACAGAATGACAAGACAAGCTATAAATTGGAAGAATACATTTGTAATGAATATAACAAAATAGAGCATCAAAAATACATGAAGAACATTATAAGTCAATGAGAAAAAGAAAACAAACCAAGAGAAAAATTGTCAAAAAATATATTCGGGAGAGGACATTGGAATGGCCAATAAACATACGTAATGATACTTAAGCTCGCTGGTTAATCAGACAATCACAAATTAAAACAACAGTAAGATACCATTTCACACTCAGAGGATTGGCAAAAATTAAAAGTTTGTAAATACCTAGTCAGCAAGCATATGAAACATTGCTAATGAGGGTATCACTGGTAAAAACAACTTGGCATTATATATGATGCAAAGGTGAAGATATCTTAATCCCATAGCTCAAGAATTCTATTCCCAGGAAATAACTTAGAGAAATTCTCATAAATGAACACAAGAAGGCATTCAAAATTATTCACTGAAGAATCATTTGCAATAGCCAAAAAACTGGAGGCTATCAAAATTTAAATCAGCCACAATATGGGTAAAACCTTGCAGTGTAGTTAAACAATTGGATGCTATACAGTGGTATAAAATGAATGGATTAGAGTTTCAACATATGCAAATATCCCAAACACAAAAGTTAATCTTAAGGGGCTGGCAAGATGGCCGCATAGGAAAAGCTCCCGTCTGTAGCTCCCAGTGAGATCAATGCAGAAGGCGGGTGATTTCTGCATTTCAAACTGAGGTACTCATCTCTTTGGGACTGATTCCACAGTGCGGCCCACAGAGGGTGAATGGAAGCAGGGTGGGGTGTCACCTCACTCAGGAAGCTCAAGGGGTCAAGGAACTCCCCTCACCAACCAAGGGAAGCTGTGAAAGACTGTGCCATGAAGAATGGTGTACTCTGACCAGATATTACACTTTTTCCATAGTTTTTGCAACCCACAGACCAGGAGATTCCCTTGGGTGCCTATGCCACCAGGGCCCTGGGTTTCAACCACAAACCTGGGAGGCCATTTGACTGAGCTTGCTTGGGAGGCTGTTTGACTGAGCTTGCTGCAGGAGTTTCTTTTCCTATCTCAGTGCCACCTGGAACACACCCACAAGACAGAACTGTTCACTTCCCTGGAAAGGGAGTGGAAGCCAGTGAGCCAAGTGGTCTAGCTCAGCAGATCCCACCCCCACAGAGTCCAGCAAGCTAAGATCCACTGGCTTGAAATCCTTGCTGCCACCACAGCAGTCTGAAGTTGACCTGGGACACTCAAGCCAGGTAGGGAGAGGGGCATCTGCCATTACTGAAGCTTGAGTAGGTGGTTTTCTAAGTCACCAGGAAGTTGGAACTGGATGGAGCCCACTGCAGCTCTGCAAAGCTGCTGTAGCCAGACTGCCTCTCTAGATTCTTCCTTCCTGGGCAGGGCATCTCTGAAAGAAAGGCAGCAGCCCCAGTCAGGGGCTTATAGATGAAACACCCATCTCCTTGGGACAGCTGTATGCACAGCTTCAGCAGACTTAAACTTTCCTGCCTGCAAGCTCTGAAAAGAGCAGTGGATATCCCAGCACAGAGCATGAGCTCTGCTAAAGGACAGAATACCTCCTCAAGTGGATCCCTGACCCCCGTGCCTCCTGACAGGCAGACACCTCCCAGCAGGAGTCAACAGACACCTCATATAGGAAAGTTCCAGATGGCATCTGGTGGGTGCCCCTCTGTGACAAAGGTTTCAGAGGAAATAACAGGTAGTGAACTTTGTTGTTCTGTAGTCTCTGCTGATGATACACAGACAAATAGGGTCTGTATTGGACCTCCAGCAAACTCCAGCAGACCTGCAGCAGAGGGGCCTGACCATTAGAAGGAAAAATAACAAACAGAAAGGAATAGCATCAACATCAACAAAAAGGACATTCACACCAAAACCCCATTCGAAGATCACCACAACAAAGACCAAAGGCAGATAAATCCACGAACGTGAGGAAAAAATAGCAAAAAAAGGCTGAAAATTCCAAAAACCAGAACACCTCTTCTCCAAAGGATCACAACTCCTTGCCAGCAAGGGAGCAAAACTGGACAGATAATGAGTTTGACAAACTGACGGAAGTAGGCTTCAGAAGGTGGGTAATAACAAACTCCTCCGAGCTAAAGGAGCATGTTCTAACCCAACGCAAGGAAGCTAAGAACCTTGGGAAAAGGTTAGACAAATTGCTAATTAGAATAAACAGTTTAGAGAAGAACATAAATGACCTGATAGAGCTAAAAAACATAGCATGAGAACTTTGTGAAGCATACATGAATATAAATAGTCGAATCAATCAAGCACACTAAAGGATATCAGAGATTGAAGATCAACTTAATGAAATAAAGTGTGAATGAAAATTAGGGAAAAAAATGAAAAGGAACGAATAAAGCTTCCGAGAAATATGGGACTATGTGAAAAGACCAAACCTGTGTTTGACTGGTGTACCTGAAAGTAACAGGGAGAATGGAACCAATATGGAAAACACTCTTCAGGATATTATCCAGGAGAATTTCCCCAACCTAGTAAGAGAGGCCAACATTCAAATTCAATAAATACAAAGGACATCACAAAGATACTCCTCAAGAAGAGCAACACCAAGACACAAAATCATTAGATTCATCAAGGTTGAAATGAAGGAAAATATGTTAAGGGCAGTGAGAGAGAAAGGTCAGGTTAACCACAGAGGGAAGCCCATCAAATTAACAGCAGATCTCTCTGTAGAAACCCTATGAGCCAGAAGAGAGTGAGGCCAGTATTCAACATTCTTAAAGAAAAGAATTTCATATGCAGCCAAACCAAACTTCCTAAGTGGAAGAAACTTCCTAAGTATAAAATCCTTTACAGACAAGCAAATGTTGAGAGATTTTGTCACAACCATGCCTGTCTTACAAGAGCTCACAAAGGAAGCACTAAATATGGAAAGGAAAAACCAGTACCAGTCACTGTGAAAACATACCAAATTGTGAAGACCATTGACACTATGAAGAAACTGCATCAACTAACAGGAAAAATAACCAGCTAGAATCATAATCACAGGATCAGTTTCACACACAATAATATTAACCTTAAATAAGCTAAATGCCCCCATTTAAAAGACACAGACCGGAAAATTGGACAGAGTGTCAAGACTCATGGGTGTGTTGTATTCAGGAGACCCATCTCACATGCACAGACCCACATAGGTTCAAAATAAAGGGATGGAGGAATATTTACCAAGCAAATGGAAAGCAAAAACAGCAGGAGTTGCAATTCTACTCTCTGATAAAACAGACTTTAAACCAACAAAGATCAAAACATACAAGGAAAGCATTACATAATGGTAAAGGGATCAATGCAACAAGAAGAGCTAACTATCCTAAATATATATGTACCCAAAACAGGAGCACCCAGATTCATAAAGCAAGTTCTTAGAGATCTACAAAGAGACTTAGATTCCCATACAATAATAGTGGGAGACTTTAACACCCCACTGTCAAGGTTAGAGCAACAAGACAGAAAATTAACAAGGACATAAAACTCCAAAAGCACATGCTGATTATCTGTAGGTATACACTGCAAATATTTTTTTCCTCTGCATCTTTCAGTTTCATTTTAGTAATATCCCTGCTACTCATGGGAACTCAGGTGTTGGCTTTCACTGTAGGTACTCTTTTCTTGCCAAACACAAATCTTTAATGCAATACTTAGAAAATCTTCACACATGTCCCCCACTCAAAAACATCCAGTACATTAGCCATCATAGGGTATGTAGAGCAGACTAAAGATTTCATATGGGAGAGAAAGAAAAACGTTTGCAAGCATATATGCATGAAACTACTTAAGACCTTTCCATTAGTCATTTTTCTCTCTAAATAAATCCCTCTTCAGCTACCACACTATCAGTTTTTCCATCTCCTTTGACTCTTTCTCCAATCATTGCTAAGCCCTAAATTCTCTTCCCTCTCATTCCTTTATTAGTGTTTTTTTGTTCCATTTAAAACATGGGCACCAACCAAAATACCCACTTCTACCATACTGTATCATACAAAGGAATGTTTCCAATAAAACCAGTTCCTCTCTAATATGAGTTTCTCAAAATATCTAATACAAACAGCTTTATGCCACAGAATACACATATCTCAATATCCAGAAACAGAATAATCAGAAAAATCATTGGATTTGGATCTGTGCTCATAAACTTCACATTAAACACTTAGCTAAGAAAGAAGGAACAATCATTAAGGTGTATCCAGGTACGATTGCAGGAACCAATCATGGAAGCACACAATTAAAAATAAATACATAAAATTAAATATCAAATTATTAGTATAAAATACTGAAAATTGATTTTAATTAAAATTTGATTTAGAAAAACACAGAAGGCAAAATAATATAAATTGATAGAAGCATTTTTCAGAAATGCATGTCGTGAAATAAGTCATGTGACTTTACTACAGACTATAATTGAAAATAAATAATATTAATAATAATAATACCAAGCCATATCAGAGACTATCTATAGAACATACTTATGTTGAACTTTTTTCATTCAATTCCATACATCTAACACTGAATACACAAGATAGAATTAATTTAATTATGTAATGCAAAGAATTTGCATTGCTATGCAGACCTAAGGATGGAAACAAACATGACTTTTTATCATGTGTGACAATCGTTTGCTTCTCCACCAAGCATAGAACTTCTCATGAAACTAGAAAGGTCTCTAGGTCAGTGGTTCTCAAAGTACAGCTCACGTGAGAATTGCATGGATTTGTTAAAATACAGATTGCTGGGCCCCACGTTTAGAGTTTTTAATTCAGATCTCTGGTGAGGTCTAATAATTTGCATTTCTAAAAAGGTTATAAGTGATGTTGATGCCAGTGGCCTAGGGACTACAACTGCCCTGGTTAAACTTGTGTGTTTGCATGTTCTCTACTTACCGTTTTGTGAGTAATTTTCTAGATGAAGTTAAACTAAAAGGCTATCAAATAACAAATCAACAGGCCAAGGGAATTCTGAAATTGAAAATGCCATAAATAATCCTTTGGGTCAAGTATTACTCACATGAAATATAAGATTTAAAATGTAGGATTGACTAGGGTTGTAAAGCCCAGGAAGGACAACCAGTGAGAATCAGATTAAACACATGATCTCAGAGATCAAGGAAAAATGTATTATTGTGAGGGAACAGAAAAGACAATCAGAACATGAAAAGACAATATACATTAAAACCATTACTGAATACACCATTATTAGAGAATATTTTCTATAATATTCACATAAAAAGTATAAGCAACTGAAACAAAATGAAGAAAAATGTAAAGGTTCATTTTTCCCATAGAAAAGTGATATTACACATTTTAAATGTTAGCAGTATTAACTCATATTTCTGTCTACTCTTCATTATCTACCATAACCTAGATATTGCTAAGTTCAAGGTTAGGTACCCCACAAACAATGTGTGCTTATTATTTCGGTTTTGGCAACATTTTAAGAACATGTTTCCTACTTGCAAAAATTATTTTATTACAATATTTGCTACAACATTTGATGTTTATCAAGTAATGAAAACCTGATATGTTTCTTTTTTAAAAATAAAATGCTAAAATTTATTAAAAATTTAAGTACACAAAGACCATACAGGCACTATTTACAATTGAGAGAAATGTAAACAAATGTAAGACCTTTATGATTATCCACTTTCACTTAATGAATAGTAAATATATTTTCTGTTTCTTATGATTTTCTTAATAACATTTTCTTTTCTCTAGCTTATTTAGTTGTAAGAGCAAAGTATATAATACATATATAAAATACATGCTAAGCAACTGCATGTTATTGGTAAGGATTCTTGTCAACAGCAGGCTATTAGTAGTTTTTGGGAGTCAAAATTTAAACTCAGATTTTTTAGTATGTGGGGAGTAGGCACACCCAGCCCCCAGAGTGTCCACACATCACTTATATCTTGGAGCAACATTTAGGAACATCCAAGAATGTAAAAAGGATTCTGATACTCTTATGCTTGTCTAGTTTCTCTTGATAGAAACTTTTGGAGTGACATATTAATGTTTTTGTTTAGATTGTGACTAAGTGGCATTCCTGGAGTCCAGCATATTTTAATTTGCAGTCCTAAGTCTGGAATAAAGGTAGACTTCAATCATAAATTAAAGTAAAATATTTCTAGGAATCACTTGGCAATTAATATGTACTAATTACTCCTTTAAAATAAAAATATAATGCATATAAACATAGTATTTAAATATCTCTTACTAAAGAAGGCCTTATAGTTAATTTACAATAATAATAATTTTTTGGTCTTCTGTATTTTTTCTTTCTTTCTGTTATACTTAACTTCTAGGATATATGTGCAGAATCTGCAGGTTTCTTACATGGGTAAACATGTGACATGAAGGAAAACCTGACATATTTCCAATGTATACATTTTAATAGTATTTTATTATTAACAGGCTTAAATTCATCATACCTGATAATGCAAATGATTCTATTTGTCCACAGACTCAAAACAAGCAGACAAAATTTAAATCGAGATACGGAAAAGAAACAAAGTGTGATGCACAGTTTAATATGAACTGCAAACACACATTCGGCAAAGGTGATCAAACATTAACTAAGGTCACTGCATCAGGCACACAAACGCTATGTTTATCTCATACCCAACAACCTTTCCTTTTCTAATGTACTAATCCCCACATAAAATTCTCAAATGTCAGCCTCCTTCAAATATTCCCAAACTCTGATTCACAGTGGAGTACTACTCTTCATCAGCACTTAGTCACTTCATTTCTGTAGCATTTTTGAGTTTCCTACAAATTTTCCTTATACATGGCTGAAACGGTTCCAATTTAGTATGTAGGGCCTTCCATTTTTCAGGAATATTCCAGTGTGCTAAAGAGCTTGGTTTACACTTGGGCCCGGCCACACCCAGGCAAGCAATGGGGCAAGACGCTGGGCAAATGCAACAGGCCAGGCTAACATAAAAAGGCAAATATAAAGCCACTACTAGCCCACATGGCAGGTTATCAGTTCCATCCCATCTGAAAAGATATCCTGAGGTCAAAACAGTTGTTAAATATTTGGAATATCACCACTTTGGAGCAAAGAAACATCCTTCTTCACCATATGATGTCATTTAATTACTTTGTATCATGCGGAATTTATAGGAAATTGTAATGCAAAGGCTTATAAAGATGAAAGTTTGGGGACTTTGCTTGTATCAAGGAAGAATCCTGTCATAAAGTACAGAGCTGAGATTTCCTATGGCATAGTTCTTACCCAGGATTATGAGAGAACCACACAGTGTCAGGGGAGTAATGGATAGTCGTCCTTTCTGACATACAGCCCTGTGCTGTTTGATCTTCTCTTTTCCCCTCCAGGTAATTTTTCCTCCTCTCAGATGGGTACAAAGGTGTGATCCTTCTTCAACTTCTGCTAGTAACCTGGAAGGACCTTAATACTACACTTCCCCTCCCTATCACTATTACCTTGGGAAAACGACTCTGAACACATATTAGTTTAGCTTAGGTATAGTTTTCAAGAACAATCTCCAAAGTATATCAGAGTGCCCCTAAATTCAGAACCAATGGAATACTAATAACTCATTATTTTAAAGAACCATAGTACTCAGTCATGTGATATCTTGCTTTCTGGAAATTAGAAAATAAATCAAATATAGTCATGTGTTCATTACTTAACAATAGTGATAGATTTTAAGAAATGTGTTTTTAGGTAATTTCATTATGATCTAAACATTATAGAATATACTTATGCTACTCTAGCTGGCATAGCCTACTATACACCTAGGCTATATGGTATAGCTTATTGCTCCTAGACTACAAACCTGTAAGACATGTTATTGTAATGAATACTGTAAGCAACTGTAGCACAATGGTAAATATCTGAGTATTTAAATATTTAAAAGGTATAATCAAAACACAGTATTACAATGCCATGGGATCACCTTTGCATATGCAGTCCCTCATTGACCAAAATGTCACGAAGCATATGACTAAGATCTAGAGCTTCACTTACTAAATTGTCATTTAAGGTATTTATGGAAGAAAAGAGTTTTATTACCAAAAAAGTATGGTTTTAAATAAAAATATCTTTATTTCTAAAATAATATTTACACTATGATACTTTCTATGTAACAAATGGGATGATAATCAGATATACCTTGTTGCTTGTAATCTTTAATAAAATTAACTATGTTTCATCAAGAAATAGTATTTATACTGTGATTCTTCTTATGTAAGAAAGGGAGTGATAAATAAATATTCTTGTTTATTTTTTCCAGAAGCATAAAATACAGCAACAAACAAATAGAAATTATTTTGAATATGATGAGAAAGGAAAGCACAGATTAGTAGCCTTCTAGAATTATACTCATTTATTTTGACTATAAAACCATGTAAATAATTCATAAAATCGGAAAAATTTAATAAGTTCAAAAGAAGAAAAAAATAAGAAAAGCCCATAAAGTACAAATAAACTGAAATAAATTTACCTAACTGCTTATCAATAGTAGCATATCAAGCAAACCTGGCTCTAGACTGAATATAGAGAAAGTATTCGTAATTTTATTACATATGATGATAATAGTTATTATGTTACCCAAAATATCTACTGATAGTAGGAACTGCATACAAAAGTATTAATGATGAAATTGTACATTGCCTGAAATTTAGTTTAAATTATGAAAATAAAACATTAACATACATTGGGCAAGAGAACAGAAGAAACAACACTAGCAAAATAGTGATAAGTGTCAAAGCTGGGTGAAAAGAATATAGAGCTTTATTATTCCACAGAGTCAAATATTTCTGGAATAAAAACTTAAAAATGAATGGTATGAGGTCTCTGTGCACAAATACGTGTCCAAATCTCTTTTCTTGCTATCAATTATAAAAAGTGATATTATAAAGCACAGGGCATAAGGTTTAATATACTTACGGTTCTGAATACAGATTAACAAACTACTTTCTGGATAGGTAGTTTCAATTCATACTCCAATCAGCAGAATATGAGGATGTTCAACTACCCATAACCTCATCAACACTGGGAATTATCATCTTAATAATAGGGCATACCTGCCTTGCTCAATCAGGGTTCACTAAGAGAATTAAGCCCTAATGTTTTAAGAATCCATTGTATGCAATAAATTAACTTTCCTTCAGTGCACCTAGAATCGTATTAATTATGTAAAGTCCTTGGGAGAATTTGGAAAATAGGCACTCAAATAATTTTCCATGTTCTGTGGATCAGATGCAGAACCTTTCATTATTGTTCTAGCTGTAAGCAATAACTTTCGATACAGTTTTTATTTCTTTTCAAAAACAGACTATCATTGTAACTCTGATTATTCTCTCCAATACTATTGTAATTTTGAAAGACTACATGGTGGGTATATTTTCCTTAAGATTTTTTCACTAATTTCTAGTTTTATTGAAATGAAGTTCATCAGGAGGCTTACTTTGTAGTTCAATACAGGAGCAATCAAACGATTTAGATATTTACCAACCTATTTACTTGTAGAAGTAGAAACCATTCAATTATCTCAAAACAGATCTTATGGAGAACTCCAACATTAAAACTATGTAAAGTATGTAAAAGCAGAGCTCATCTGCTTGAAATGTGTCTATCTGGCAGTGCTTCCTCCTCATCTCTTACCCTCTCTCTTAGAGCCCACCACATGGAACTCAATTCTAAAAAGTGGTTCAGTGTATAATTTATCTTTGCAGATGTTCCACAGATCCTTGAAAATATGTAATTTCATTTTATTTAAATTCTCCATTTATTTTCACTATATTTGACCCACTGAAAGCTAACAGTACATTAAATATTCTACCATGACAAGTGGGTTTCAAAATTTATAGTTTCACATAATTCATGCCATCTATATTTGACCAAAAATAAATGTTATTTACGACCTAAGGATAATGACATTTATCTTTGCTGTGACTTGCATTATTGAGCCTTTTTACCTAATATGGACTGTGTATCACCCGAAAAACTTATGTTAAAATTCTAAACCCCAATGTGGTAATATTTGGAAACGGGGACTGTAAGAGGAAATTAAATCACGAGGGAACCCTCATGAATGGTATTAGCATCTATATTAAAGGAACTCATGTGTCTATGGCCAACTGATTTTCAACAAAGATAACTAAGACCATTGAATGAGGGAAAGAATAGTCTTTTCAACCAATAGTTAGGGGACAACTGGATCTCCACATAAAAAAGAATAAATGTGGATTCCTGCCTCAAACCATATACAAAACTAACTCAAATGATTCATGTCAGAACTAAAACTAGAAAACATAGAGCAATCTTTGTAATATCTGTTCTTTAACATCATATCAAAAGTACAAGTAACAAATGAAAAAAATAATAAAATGGACATCTTCAAAATTAAAATTTTTATATGTCAAAGGACACTATCAAGAAAGTGAAAAGACAGTCCACAGAATGGGAGAAAATATATGTATATATATTTTTTGAAACAAAGTCTCGCTCTGTCACCCAGGCAGGCTGGAGTGCAGTGGCGCGATCTTGGCTCACTGACTGCAACCTCTACCTCCTAGGTTCAAGCAATTCTCCTGCCTCAGTTTCATGAGTAGCTGGAACTACAGATGTGTGCCACCATGCCCAGCTAACTTTTTTATTTTTAGTAGGGATGAGGTTTCACTGTGTTATCCAGGATGGTCTCTATCTCCTGACCTCGTGATCCACCTGCCTCAGCCTCCCAAAGTGCTGGGATTATAAACGTGAGCCACCGCGCCCAGCTGGGAGAAAATATTTTCAAATCATATTATTTGATGGGAGTATTGAATCCAGAATACGTAAAGAATATTTAACAACTGAATTAAAAAGACAACCCAATTTTTAAAATGAGCAAAGGATCTGAATAGACTTTTCTACCAACAAGATGTACAAATGGACAATAAGCATACAAAAGGATATTCAAGGGCTGGGTGTGGTGACTCACACCTATAATCCCAACACTTTGGGAGGCTGAGGCAGGAAGATTGCTTAAGGCCAGGAATTCAAAACCACCCTGGGCAACACAGCAAGACCCCATCTCTAGAAAAATAAATTAGCTGGGCATAGTGACATCTGCCTATAGTCCTAGCTACTCAGAAACCTGTGGCAGGTGGATCGGTTGGGTGCTGAAGGTCAAGGCTGCAGCAAGCCATGATCACACCAGTGCACTCCAGCCTGGGTGGTAAAGTGAGACCCTTTCTCAAAAAAAAAAAAATAGTAATAAAAAGGGATATTCAAACTATTAGTCATTAGGAAAATACAAATCTACATATACAAATCAAAACTATAATGAGATACCAATTCATGAACACTAGGATGGCTAATAGATAATAAGGGTTAGCAAAGATATGGAAAAACTCATATACTACTGATAGAAAGATAATACAGAACAGCCCCTTTGAAAAGTCCAGAGTTCCTCAAAAGCTAAAGACAGAGTTACCATTAGACCCAGCAATTCCACTCCAACCTAGATATCCAATTGAAATGAAAACATATGTCAACACAACAACTTGAATATAAATGTTCGTAGAATTACTCATCACAGTCAAAAGGTGAAAGCAACCCAAATGATCTTCAATAAATGAATAAACAAAATGTTGTATATTCATAGAATGAAATATTATTTGGTCATTGATAGGAATTAAGTACTAATACACACAACAACATGGAATCTTGTACACTTGCTAAGTAAAATAAATCTCAAAAAAACACATATTGTATAATTCCATATATATGAAATATTGAGCACCAGCAGATTTATAGACACAGAAAGTAGATCAGTGGTTGCCTAGTGCTGAGGAAATGGTAAGATAATAGCTAAAGGGTATGGCATTTTATTTTGGTGTGTTGAAAATATTCTAAAATGAACTGTAATAATGGCTGCACAACTCTTACTATACTAAAAACTATCAAATTGTACACTTTACAATGGTGAGCTGTATGCTATGTGAATTATATCTCAACAAGGCTGCTAAAAAATAAAACTTTTTTAAAAAGTCAGGCAGCCTTTATTCATTCACTTCTACTGAGCTTTTGCCCTAGAATAAAATCAGGTTCTGTTGGAGACACTGTAAAGGAAAAGAACACAGTGATAAACATAAAAAATTTAATGCTAAATAGTTAGCTTGGTCAATAAGTGGAATAAAGACTCAGGATGGATAGCTGAAGACTCCATGAAGAAAAAGTGATGAAAAATGTCAAGGCTTTGCCACGGTAGAAAAACTTAAACCACATTCGAAGCCACAAACAAGGGGGTTGTCGTCTGCAGCTTTCACTAGAGGGAGAATAGGCACCCTCTTCTCAAACACAGATACAAGGGGGTTGTCGTCTGCAGCTTTCACTCAAGGGAAAATAGGTACCCTCTTCTCAAACCCAGATTGGTCAGTGGTGGCGTTAGAGGTGATCACCAACTGAAGCATACTACGCTAATGATAATGATGTAAGAACTTATCTTTTACTCTGACCAAGACCCATAAACAACACAGATCTAAAATTTTTATATGGTTTCCAAATTTTTTGCTATGCAGACACAGGTTTGGTGCTCAAGGGCCTATGTTATTATTGAAGAGATCTGACAAAGCATTGAGGGAGGGATTTTCTTTCATTTTCCATATACATGTCATATATATTTGAGGAAGGAGAGCTGTGAACAACTTTGTATCAAATAATATACTTCCTTTAAAAAATAATTTGAGTAAAGGCCATCTCAAAACTAATGACATAGAAATGAAGAGTCTTATTGTGATAGAAAGAATTAACAAAATCATTACAACAAAAAATAGGAAGACATGGTGACACTGATTCCAGTAGCAGTAGTTATGGATTGTCCTTAGTGCCTGATATTCCATATCTAATTCAATTATCTCAACGGTCCTATAAACTGTTACAATTTTCATTTGATGGATGAGAAAATATGCTCTAAGAGGAAGAGTAACAAAGACCAAATCACAGAGCTACTACATGACAAGGCCAATTATTTGAATCATGTTAGTCTGACGCCGTTTCTGTCTGTATGTGCTTTTACCCTCCATAAGAGGTGTGAAACAATCTAGATCCAGCCCAGCATCCATCTACTGGGTAGAAATGCAGATAATACCTGTCTTAGACAACTCAGGCTGCTATAACAGATACCACAGACCGGGTCATTTAAACAAAAACTATTTCTTTTTTACAGTTCTGAAGGCTGGAAGTCTAAGATCAGGGTGGCAGCACAGTCCAACTCTTGGATAGCTCTCTTCCCAACTTGGAGAGCACTGGCTCCATGTTGTGTCACATGGTGGAGACAGGAAGCATCTCTCTAGAGTCTCTTCTAAGAGAACTAATCCCATTCATGAGGGCTCTCCCTTCAAGATCTAATTCCCTCCCAAAGGCCCCACCGGCAAGTATCATCACATTGGGGATTGGGGCTTCAACATATGAATTTTGAGGAGACACAGTCGGTCCACAGCAGAAATTTAACTGAATTTCATGTATGCCCTCTCAATTAAAGCCATTCTGGACCTATGCTTTAGCAATCAAAATTTTTCTACTGATTTTTTTTTTATAGAAAAGCGCACTAGTATATGTTTGCAAGCCCTGAAAACATTAGGCAGATCTATATAGCAGCTACATCAGATAAAAAGCTCCATCAGTCTGTCAAAACACAGGGTCCCCTCAACTACACTGCCGGTGTAAGTCAGGCAAGTAAGTGATAGAGCATGATCTGGGCTACTCTCTGTATATTCAACCTTAAATAACAACAAAGTGTTTTGTTAATGTTTACAACATGCCTAGCATGAACCTTGATGTTAAAGCCTTGTGTAGGATAACAACAAAAGTATAATAAAAGAGAGTGACAGAGCAACAGAGAGAGTAAGAAAATAATAAAAATAATTCATTTTATCAAGTGGCTTCCAGTATCTCTACAGAAAGGTAAACATCTTTACTCTACTCCCTTGTAGCAGAAGGCTTTGTATTTCACAGAGAAAACTGGAGCCAGCAGACAAGAACTCTCTCACCTTTCCACTCTGAAACCTATCAACTGATAAGTGCGGCCACCTTTACCTCCTTTCCTTCAGTTTATAGGAAACATAAGTTTTGGGGTTTTTTTCTCTCTTATTCAAAGGTAATTCCTTGACTCCATTCTATTTTGTACAATTTTTTTAATGTTCTGACATTTTTAAACATTGTTCTCAAGCTCTTTATTCTCAGCACAGCACTCAAATATGATGAATTGATGCACTGGCTGAAATAACATTAACAACAATGAAGAAAACCTCTCTTTTTGATCCAAGGTCTCTGGTTATCCAACCACTGATAGATCAGTTTCCTGACTGCCACCTCCACTTCCTCATAATTCTTCAGCTGCTAAAATGTGTCTGAAATACTCTGGCAAAGGTCACCACAGACTTGTCAATTTCCAGTCCCAAAAGTTCTCTCCAGACTTCAAGTAACATGCCTTTTCAGTGGCATTTGAAACCCCTGGTTCCTCCTCCTTGGGTTTCACTGATACCCATCTCATTTGGTTCTCTCAAACACAACAATGAAGATGGGAATAAAAATGAAGGAGAGTATTTGAAAGCTACTTCAGAGTTACACTTGATAAGAAGACTGTTTGGCTATTAGGTGTGGCAGAGAAAAATAATATTTCACTCCAGTGGTTCTTTAAATGGGACAGTGAATATGAAAGTAAGAGAGAAGGGAATTTTAAGAAAGTAGAAGTAGTCAACAGCATCTACTACAGCATCTACTTTCTGCAGCATCTACTACTGCAGGAAGATCAATTAGGAAAAGATACCTACGTGGGGAAGGGAGGAAGGGAAGGTAAAATAGGGAATGCAGGTATATGATGTACCAACTTCTATCATTATGTTTGTTTCTTATTACACAAAAAGGATATATTCTGCATAGAAAAAAAATATATAAATTTTAAAGGTACTAAAACATATTCAAACTACATCCACCTCTACATTATGAATGCCTGAGTGTAAAATCTTATTTTTTACTACATAGGTATTTGTATGCATATGCGTGTGTCTATATAGTATAAATTGTATCTAAGTTTTCTAACTTATAATTTTGTATCCTTTTATCTCATACTACATGGTCAGCATCACCCATATCAGTACATACTCATTTTTTACAGTAGTTCCCCAAGCTGCTTATCTTTAAAAGTTCAAAAACCATAAAGACTCTATTACATATCACTGAATCAGATCCAGGAGTGGATCTTTACTCTTATAAGCTCCCTAAATGTTTGCTATGCACACACAAGTTTTGTAACCAATAATCTATGGTGTCATTCTAGAAATCTGATGGAGAAATGAAAGAGGGATTGTCTTTCTAACATAGTTAAGGAAGAAGAATGATGAGCAAGTTTATATACAGAGAGAAAGAAAGCAACAGATGGAGAGGCTGAAGGGAAAAGAAGAGGTATACATATTTACAGTATTAAAGACACAAAAGAGAATGGGATTCAAACTATGGATCTGTGGCAGCAATTTCTTCTATCAAGTTTTGAAAGCACATGGAAAAGACCAATACAGATATAGAGATATTCTTAAGAAAATGAGTGGGAAGTCGAAAATTTTCCTTTCTGCTGGCTTCCCTTTCCTCTGAAAAGTCAAGACAACTATTTATTATGTGAATGAAAAATGAGGAGGTACTAAATTAAGGGATTCTTTAAAGAGTAGATAGCTACCATGGAGAATATAAGAGAGAGCAGGCTCGGGGGTGTACAAATGGTTTCTGTGGAATGTTGATGGCCATCTTTCTGTAGAAGCAGCAGTTCACATCTCAATGTGATTTTCCTCACTGCTCCCAGAAGCTATGCAAAAGCAGAGAAATAAAACATTACAGATTTACAAGGTGTGCACAGTGGAAGCTCAAGATTCGAAAGAGATGAAATGTTCAAAAAGAGATCAAGGAGTCTGGAGTAGCAACAGAGAAAAGGAGTCAAGTCACAAAACGTCGTAGATCGAGACGCCCTGTTCAGTTTGGAGTGTGGCAGAAAAATTCTGCCACAGCAATCTTTATACTTTTTACACAATAAAGTTTGATAATGCTTTCCGACAATTTTCCTCATCACTCACCAGCAGTCTCATTCCACACCAAAAAATCTTGCTTGCTACCCTATCACCTTTCCTAAGCATATCAAAACCTCTAAAAAAGCAGAGCCATTCTAGCAGATCCACAGATGCATGAGAGGAAAATAATGCTTACCATTGTTACACAAAGTGGGGAAAAGTGTGCTACTCA
The DNA here is from genome assembly GCA_004027715.1 of Plecturocebus donacophilus. NCBI lineage: Eukaryota > Metazoa > Chordata > Mammalia > Primates > Pitheciidae > Plecturocebus > Plecturocebus donacophilus. Next base: position 29,152 of record PVKP010002413.1, read on the forward strand.
GCACTATTTGGATAGAACTGGCTTGTGCACCAATGCAGAGTGATAACTCCCTATGAACTCCCACAAGTAGCCTAAATCTATACCTATCATAGCATGTACTAACTACACTTATTACATTTGCTTATAAGTAGCACTTACTATATTTGTCTATATTGATTTGTGTTTTCCTTCTTTGACTGTCAGCTTTCTGAAGGTAGGAATCAAGTTTCATTCTTCTTTGTACCCCAAAGCCTGGTACAGAGTCACCTACATAATAAGTACTCAACAAGTATTTACTAAAAGAATAAATTTTCACCTTTTTATGGCTAATGAAGAACATATTAAGCTAAGTCAGAAAGTGAAAATTTAATAAAGAATAAAATTAACCCCCCCAAAAACATATCATTTTAGTTTTGCAAATGAATGTAAATAGTATTCTTTCAATAAGACTCCATTATATACTAAGATTATATTAATAAGAATTATATCTGTGTTTAGCAAATAATATACATGATTAAAATGCACAAAAGATCTAGGTGGTTCCTCTTGTTAATCTTTTAAATTAGTATGGCTCACTAACCAAATTATGTAGACATAGGTTTAAAAGCAAAATTACAGTAATTTTAAAAAACTTGAATGACATGAATGTATTTACTTGTATTGTAAAACAGATCTTAATTTTCTCTTATGTCCTAAATGTCAAAAATATTGTATATAATACATATAATTAATCCTATATATAAATTACACATGCAATTACTATTATATATATAAATGATACTCATTCAACATATCAAATATCACCATTTAAAAAAAAGAATCTTCTAAAATGTTTAATAGACTATTAATCTAAAAATTCACAAAATGCCAAATTATCTATACCCAAACACTAGTGGCATCTAAAACCTCTATATGTGATTTCTACATTTATAAGACATATAGGACATAATTTATTAGACTATGTTCTTTTTCTGAAATCTAAAATCCAAGAAAATTGAATCACTTTTAAATGAACCAATGTGTTTATTAGATCTGTAGGGTGTAAGAAAAACTTCAATTGCTACTCTATGTCATGCTGATACAGGCATAAACTCTCAGGTTAAACTTCTCTCTTTGTAGTACAAGTTTCAATTTGGATTTTAAAAAGCTTGAGGCCATCAATTTTCACATCTTTCCTCACTCCCATTTCAGAAATCAGGGACCCAATTTCAGGAAAATACTGGCAAGTTACATGGAGGCTTAACATGTTCAAGAATAAATCTGACTGACATTATAGCAATTCCATTAAAATAAAGAACATTTAATCCACCAACAATTGCCATGTTTTCTGTCTTTAATGTAATAGTCATTTGTTTAAGGTCAAACAAAGTAAATAATCATGTTTTTCTTAACTACTCTACTGATTAGATTTTATAAACTCTTAAATTTGAAACAAAATCATTAAAATGTTTTAGTCACTTTTAACTACTTCCTAAAATAGCCTGCAAGGCCCTACCTTATCATCTCACACACAGCCTCCCATCACTGACGGGCAAGTCCACTCTACCAGTTTTTGAACTAAGCTTCTTCCAGCCTCTCTTGACCATTGGCCATATTGAGGCAGCCAGGAGGGAAGGAGTCCTCAGAGAAACTCCAACCAGCTTGTGCCCTTGGAGGAGTGAACACCGAATATGTTCCTGCTGTGAAGTTAGTGCTGTTTGCAGTGGGGAGGAGCCTGACTCCTCTTCTTCCTGGGTGGAACCAAGAATTTAATCTCCCAGGCAAGAAGGGTACCATCAGGGATTCTGGCTTTGTGGAGGGTCCCTGTTTCCCTTTTTTTCCCTATTCACTCAATAAAAATGTGCCTTATTCACCTTTCAAATTGTCTGCAAGCCTAATCTTTTGTGGCTGTGTAAGAAAGACCCCATCTTTAGCTGAACTAAAGAAAAGTCTTGCAATAATAGGTCCACTACACAAACTTTATAAATCTAATGCTCTAGAGACAGAGAACTATGTGCTTTCCCTGTACCTGCCCCTAGTTTCTAATGAGCACAGTAAGATCTTCACAACTATGAAGTCCTACCAGAAATTGTCCTCCAGATATAATGTGGATTTAAGTTCGCTGACACCAGCTAGACACTCAACACCAACCAAAGTCATATGTATATTCCCTCAGGGCAAACCCTCTGTGTTCATACTTCACCTCTAAACTCCTCTTATAAAGCTTCCCAAAGAAATGAATAAACTATATCTCAGTTTCAGCACTATCAATCAAATAAGACAGTAAGAGCTAGATACAAAAATAGCAACCAAATAGTAGTAAGACAGATATTCCTCCAGCTCTAGAACTGGATCAGGCACACATCAAACAATAAATGTGCATTAAATAAACAGTTACCAAAACTACTCACTATTTTTACTCACTAAACAGTTACATGTTTAAAACTACAATAGTAAGTTTTTCCAATATATTTATGAAATATCTGTGTATCAATTAATTGGGATATCATTAGCACTTAACCTAACAGAATGAATATCTCCAAACCATTCCATAACAGCATCATCACCATAAAACACAACTTTCAATGATGGAAATCCTATTTTATGTTATTGTTGTTTAAAAAAAAGGGTTAAATAATAAAAAGGTTTATTATGTTTCTATTTTATTCCACTTTTTAATGTCTTTATCATCTTAGTATTTTCCTCATTGTTTTTGATTCTCTTTATTGTCTTACTATATTATTGTCCTATGCTAGACATTACAATTGTCTGTAAGCCTGATTAAGTCCTACATGTACACAAAGCAAAATGAATTAGTGAAGAAACATTTACTGTGAACCTACTAGATATTAGGAACTATGCTACCAGCTCTAGCACACAGAATTTCATTTCATCTTACTTGCTATGGAGCACTATACACAGAAAGCTCTTCCTATATGGCTGATGATGAAGGTGTAAAACAAAACAAAGTCCAGATGAGGATACCCATCTGCTTACCACAATGGATTCTAATTTTCTGTATGCCTAACATGACCATGCCTTCTTATTCAGCCTCTGTAAGTGAATGAATCTTGATCTTAAATGAAAAAAGATTAACAACTGTATAATATTGCAATTTCCTTTGAGTTAATGATAATATATTTACAGGAGATTTCAGTTTGTGATTCCTCACCCTGTGAAGAGGAAGAAAAAGGAGAAATATGGACTATTTTATAAAAAACCTTTTCCTTTAAAAATGAAATAAAAATTACAGTAAATAGACTTAGCTCTTGATAGAGTTTATTTTGGTTTAATATGTACAATTACTCTGAGATACTTTGTGCTAGTCAGCATGACCTAATCATAAAAAAAAATAGTTTGATTTCTAAAGTTGGTTGGATGCAATGGCTCACACCTGTAACCCAAGAAGGCTAAGGCAGGAGGAGGCCATGGAGGGACCATCACTTGAGCTCAGGAGTTCAAGCCGGCCTGGGTAACATATCAAGACACCCCTCTCTATAAAAAATAAAAATTAGCTGGGTATGATAGCATATGCCTACAGTCTCAGCTACTCCATAGGTTGAGGCTGAAGAATCGCTGGAGTACGAGTTGGAGGCCACATTAAACTGAGATCATGTACACATTCCTAGGTGATAGAGGAAGACCATGTCTCAAAATTAAATAAATAATTTTTTAAATAAAATAATACAATTTAATCAAGCACCTAAGCTAATATTATTCATCTTGGAAGATTTTTAGGAAAAATTAAACCAGTAAAAGAGAAAACCCCATTTCTGACTTAGTAACCCTTAGAAGAAGGGATCTGTAACAAGTTGACTGACAGGAGCCAAGGGCATGATCCTAGATTAGGACTGCAGCAATTGTTCTGAACCTTATTACCCATCTGTACGCCTCTGGCTTTTCTCAGGTGGGAACACTGCCATGACCCACACAGCCCAGACTTCAGCATCTTCTCACAACAAGGGAGATCCACATCCTGAAACCAGGTGGTGCAGAGCCAGGGCTGGGGGCAAGCACAGTGAAGGCTGGTAGCTGGCCACACATCCTTCTGTATTCATCAGACTTTTATTTCTAATGCCTTGGATTAAGAGTGCTCAATTAGACAAAATCACAGAATAAGTTTGGGGCACTCTAATTAACCTAAAATGATTCTGTAAAGGGGAAGTTTGTAATTTGGCCAACTAATGTGCACAATAAACAGTGTCATTTATGTTTGCTTTTCTACCTCAATAACTTCATGCTTCATATGCTTTAACTTCAGAAGAACAATGTCCATTGAGCAGTATCATGAATAAGAACCCAACCCATCAGATGCAAACATTTAAATACCAGAAAATATAGCTAAGTGTGCCAACAAGGTGTTAGGAGTTGAGAAGGCAGAACCCCCTTTTGCTCTCAGTTTTCAGTTTGGCTTAATAAGTTTGGTAATGCTCTCCAGCAAGAAAAAATGTGAACCATATTTTGATCCAATATACTGTTATGAAATGCTTTCAGAAACTTTCTTTATATGTTCATTGTAATAATTCAATTAAAATGTACCTTTTTGGGGCTAAACCATATAAAGAATTCCTATTAAAGGCAAGTGCTGAATACAAGTTAAATACAAACTAACTATAAATTTAATTTGAGATTTTAAACCTATTTCTAACTTAAAGAAAGGTTGAAGCAATCTACTTTTAATTAAATATATCTATGGCAACTTAATTCTAAATCTTAAGGTTTTGCAACCCAATTTTTCATGATAAGAATATTACTAAAACTCATCTGCATTGAATGACAATCTTCCATTCCTCTCTGCTGTGACTCCATTATCTCTCTCATGGGAATGAATGCTTTGCTATGACTGATGATGAATAAGATATATAGGACAAATGATGCACTTTTTCATTTAAAAGACTAAAAAGGAAATTCACTTTAGTCTCCTTTCTGCCTAGTTTCATTAAAATCTAAATGCAGCTATTCTAAGAGATTTTTTCTAGCTCAGATCAGCTTGACAAAAAACGTCTCATGTATCATTTAAATCAATTACAGATTCTCTGGAAGTATACCTCAAACTTTCAGTTCAACAGTTTTGTTTTAAAAATAAACACATAAAATATTACCAAAAAAATACACAATCAAAAACAATCTTCAACAAACCGTATCCTAAAAAACTGTATTGCTTATAATTATTATTAAATTATATTCCAAGAGTTATTTTTTGACTTTAGAAAGTACTTAGGAAAATATCTATATAAAATTACTTCCTAAAATATCTTTATAAAATTATATCTATTTTTACACCAAAAAAATCATATAATAATGGCCACAGCTACTTATAATAATATCAAAATTTCAATTTAATGTTATTAATATATGAGCTCAGGCAATGACTGCTGGTTAGGAAGAGACCATCCATTTCCCCTGCTAGATGAGACGGTTATTGACCCTCTTGTGCATTGCTGAAGTTCCAAGAATTATTTAGCACAGTATTTGGCACACAGAAGAGACTCAATAAATACTGTTACCTAAGGGAAGTAAAGCAGGGGTAGATGAGAAAGAAGCTATTGAATTTACATTCTAGATCTTTTACATGGTCTTCTAATATCAAGAACCCTAACAGATCTTTGAAACATGCATACACACATATAACCATCAATATATATCATATATATAAACTATATATATTGTAAATTTGATGTGAATAACAACACTATTTAGAGGATTATAAAGTAAGCACCTTACTAAGATTATATTCTGTAACTACAGGAAAAACAGAACAAAATAAAATTTTGTCATTACTTATCTAGAGTTTAGACATATTGGTAATTATGTATAAATTGTTTTATGATATTTTAGAAGTCTGTGATAAATGCTACAAAGTTAACTGCTTGCTTTATGTGAATTAAGAAATAAAATACCATCTTCTTTTACCTAAGAACACAGAGCCTTTTTGTAAGCCTGAAACTCTCTCTTTTTAACACTAGTTACTAGGTTTGCTGAGGATCAAGACGATCAAAGCAATATCTAAGAAAAAGGAATGATGGAAGGAAAGGAAGGAAGGCGGGAGAAAAGGAGTGGGAGGTAGAGGAGGAAGAAGAAAGAAGAAGAGGAAGAGAAGGAGGAGGAGGAAGGGAGGTAAAGAGAAAGGAGAAAAGGTGGGAGAGAGGAACAAATGAAACAAAAATGTTTTCTTCCTCTTTGAACAGAAAGATACATAATAGTATATACAAATGTAGCTATTTAAAGAAAGTAGGGGTCACCTAGAAGCAAATAAAATCAGAAATGGCTCTGGTGACTTACATTCTTTTGACACAGCTGCTTCAAGAGGCACTCTAGACAGCAAGAGTGGGCAAAGGAATACGGGAGAATTCTCCAGCTCCCCCTACTCCTTCTACCCTCCAGTCTTCCACCAATGCTACCCACTAAACCAACTCAGTAGAAGCAGAGGCCAAGGGAACTTGGCTTGGAAATGTAGTGGAGAGTACGGCAGAGAAGGATGAGTGAAAGGATCATAGCGCAAATAAAGAAATGACCAACACAGCAAATATATGAATTTGGTAAGAGTATCAACAACCAAGGCAAACCAAGAGGGTAAACTATATTGTTACCTAGTGTAATGCCTATGTGACATAGCTGAATTTCTACCTTGCCCTAAAATTGCTTATCCTTAAGAAACAGGATGCCTGTGACACAGTTTCCTTTGTAGCCAGACTAGCTGAGACTGGTTAGTATCAAGACAACAGACTGAAGGACTTCAAAAAGACCTCAGGCTTCATTATAATCTCATTGCTTTGCTAAATGACACTCCCACCAATGTCATGACAGTTCATAATCACCATGACAATGATTGGAAGAAGCCATAAAGGACAAAAAAGGCCGACCTCCATTTCTAAAATGTTCATCGCCCATGTCTAGAAAAATTGTGAATATTCCTTTTGCTTTTTAATGTCAAACTTCTTCATTAGAGGAACCCTATATTTTAATTTCCTCATCCTTCACTACCTACATTTTAATTTCCTCATCCTTCACTAGTCGAGAAGTTGATATGTGAGCCAAGCTCCCTCTTCTCAATTCCACAGCCACTGAGTAAAGCCTGTACTACTTGACACTCAACTTAAGTTTGCATATTCGCTTGGAGGCACCAAATATGCAAAGACCCCATTTCTGGGGGGGTACTGGCCTTGTCAGTAACCATATATTCACACAAAAATAGGTACATACCTTTTCATAACAGTATAATTCACAAAAAATAGTAGGAACAATTCAAATTACCATCTACTGAGGAATGAATAAACAAAATGTGGACTACCTATATAGTGTAATTTTACTGGGCCAAAAAAAGTACTGTTACATGCTACAAAGTAGATGAACTTTAAAAATAGTATGCTAAGTGAAAGAAGCCAGACACAAAAGGCCACATGTATGATTCCATTTATATGATATATCCAGAATAGGCAAGGCCATAGAGATTAACAGGATTAAAATCATAAACTAGATGATTATAATCATAATCATAACTAATGAAAATTATAAACTAGATTAGTGATTGACAGGGGTTGGTTTGAAGGAGAGGGGAACTGGAACTACTAACAGGCATGAGGTTTTTTGGGGTGATGGAAGTGTTCTGAAACTAGACAGTAATAATGATTGTACAACATAATAAGTACAGAAAAAAACCACAGAACTGTGTACTTTAAAGGAGCCAATGTTATGTTATATGAATATTCCTCAACTTTTAAAATATTAAAATGAAAAAGAAAGAAAATGAATACAAAAAGTAAGAGTATTAACAGGCCTTCAAGATTTGGGTTAAAACTCACTTATGTGTCCACGGTTGTTAAAAGACAATGGCATCAATATTGAAGGTCATTCATTCTTGCTGGAAAAAAATTGTGGTATTTTCAGCTTCCTAATCTCTAAATAACACATCTGAAGCAATTCTGCCACTGATTTACAATCGATTAAGATGGCTAAGTCATCTTTTCAGGAATCTGTAATGAGAGGGGGGTCTCTGGCAGTTGTAATTAAAATGAATGCTTTCATAGTTTCATATGATGAACTGGCAAACTACAATACAAAGAAGAAAAAGTTTCCCTTTTTTCTTCCCTAGATCTATTCAAGCTTAAAAGTACCTCTAATTTTTTTCTTAAAAGAAAATAGTTCAACAGGGATTGAAAATATAAAGAATACAAGACTATATATTGAAAATTTAAAGAATACAATAGGGAACTGAGGAAAAGAATTTGAAATGAAGAGAGAGCTACAGATTCAAAGTTTGACAATAAACCAGAAAAAGCATCAAGCCTAATCAGTGAATTCCAATTTACCTACATGAAACAACTGCCTGGATGAACAAAACAAACAATGCTGTACACCTTTGACAGATTTACCACATTTCTGTAAACCTCTCCACAATGCAAAGTGATACTCAGATAAGCTATCTGTGGCATAAGAAAGAAAATACTAACAAATTAAATTGAGTTGTCTTAAACATCTACCATAAGTGACAGCTTCTTAGAATAATGCAATTTGAACTTAAAATGAATAGTTTTGTTGTGATCAAGATACAAAAAATGTTGATATATGTTGTATCAGTCACACTTGGGGCTAGATGTGACTGTTATAAAATAGAACATCACTTCTCTAAGAAAACATCTAACTTGATAAAAGAATATGAATAGTGTACTTTCTTTGTGTAAGTAAATGGTGAGCTTAACAAAGCCAATTTAATAGATAAAATAATCAAAATTTCAAAAGACAACTGCTAAAGAACAACCATAAACAAGATAATTTTACAGACATTAACTACAAGTGAAATACCAAAATTGTATTATCTACAGAGCATAAATTTTAACAGAATATTTTTAAAAAGCAGTATGAGGCTACAAAATTTACATTTATGTTACATAGTTCAAAATCTACTTTTTAGCCTTAAGGTCCGTATCAGGAAAAACTCTCTCAAACCATGTTTTTCCTATACTCTGACACCACAACAATCATCAACACAGAAGAAAACTTCTGTGGCCAAAGGTATGGGAATTTCTCCCCACCATCAAGCAGCAAACATCAGCTGGGTACCCTCCAATTCAATCCTGACATAATCTATCAGGAGATACTGTCAGATCCCACATGTTGGGGGCTCAGTCCCCAAGACTGCTCCCCACACCGATAAACACCAGTCACAAGTCTGGGCTTCTGGAACTTCAAGCTGGGGTTCCCATGGTCTCAACTCCAAGTTTGGATTCAATTAGTTTGCTAGAGTGGCTCACAGAATTCAGAAAAGCACTTGCTTATGTTTCCCAGTTTATTATAAATGATACTGCAAAGGATACAGACAAAGACATGCACAGGGTAAGGTATGAGAGAAAGGGCAGACAACTTCCCCAGGGTATGAGGTGGGACCTCTCAGGGTGGAGTCTTAACAACCACAGTCAGAAAGGTGGGGAAAGATTAGAGTCCTGCCTTAGAGCAGGTGGAAGGAAAGCAGAAGAAAGATTCTGTTATCCAGGCCTACCCTTGAAGGCTAACACATACAGCATTTTAGCAAAAGACTTTAACATGGAAAATAGGAGTTATGAGACAGGAACCATAAACAAAAACCTAAGATATATAATATGTATAACATATATTATATTGAAGGCATTATATATTATATTAGGTATATTTTATATTAGGTATTATGTACTTTAAATATATATAATTACATATATGACATAAACATATATATAGCTATATTTTTTTATATATAAAATATATTAAGTTTATATATATTGCACAATACCATAAAGTCTCTAACAGCAATCTCCTAAAATCTCAGAAGGTAAAGATGCTTTTCAGTAAAAATAATACCATTAGGCATTATAACAAAGCTCCATGAACCAGCACAACTGGGGCCAGAAGTTGGTATATACATTGAAAATACTAGTTAAAAGAGGTTATAATAAAATACACACACACACAAACACACCAGTAAACTTGTTATTTTAACTTAAAACCCAAATATAAATATACATTCATCCATCTTCTAACTTAAAACTAAAGTCTGGGTCCTCTGATAAGGATTTTGTAACATCTTTCTTATATAAACATACATCTCCAATGCAACATTTATAATTCCCAACTCTCTTTTGACAAAAATAAATGACAACTAAAAGGTTCATGTAAAATAATCTATATGCAAAATTCAGTTAGGTTTTTATCTTTTAAGTTCACTTAAACATACTTAATTCAAAATACTTTCTACAACTTGTCCTTACTGAAATTTTCCCAATATTTAGTAACTTTCTTTCCTGTCACATTCATAGATCATCACTTTATATTAAATTGTTATAAAATTATAATGTAAAAAATAGCATTGCTAGGATTAAGGGGGAAAACCTAACACATAGTCTTAACTGGTAGAAGCAGATCTGTATGCCTGCAGCCCGGGCGATAGTCTACTACCTATGCTCAGTATTCTGTGGGAATTAGTCAGCAGCCTTTACAATGAAATCTGTTAAGCAGAAGTAAGTTCACTATGTCTACTAAACAGAGATTGGTTAAGTAAACCTCCAGGGTACATATACTCCATCAAAAGTGGACAACCCATTAAGTAAAATAGATTAAAGTGATGAGAGCAACAATATCAGATTTGGAAAGCCAAATAAAGTACTACAAAATTTTCTACAAAACACTATTTGCTGAATACCTACTTCACATACCTGAAAGAGGTCACTTCTCAGCATACGCACTGGTTTGGTTAACAAACCTAAAGCCTTCTATTCGTGCCTTGTAGTTTGCTACCACTTTGCCAAAATAAACAGTATCTAGAATCCCCAGACCACCTCTAAAAACTTGCTTTCTAGGAACAATTTCCAATAAACCTAAGTGACAGGAAGCCAAATAATAAAAATGCATTAAGAGAGGACCCATAGAGAGTTGAAAATGTCTATCTAACAAAAGACTCCTTAGAAATCCATCTGAATTCAGACCTCAAGAAATCTTTTCAACAATCTGTCTGGATCACTACCCTGCCAAAACAACCCTCTCCCCACAAAGACTGTAAGATATCTAGAATATCAAAAAAGCTGGTAAGTTTATACCATATATCCCCAATACAGTTTACAGTTTTATCCCCAATGAGCCAGAAGAAGAACCACTGTTTAGAGCACTCAACTGTGTTTTCAAACTCTTAATCCCATCCTTTTTTATTTTACACACCAATTCACGGTGATTTGTCTGTTTTTTATTTTATTTTATTTATTTATTTATTTTCTGGTAAAGATAGGGTCTAGCTCTGTTGCCCAAGATGGTCTCAAACACCTGACTGATCCTCCCATCTCAACATCCCAAAGTGCTAGGATTACAGATTACAGGTGTGAGCCACTGTGCGCAGCAGGCAATTTCTTTTTTAAATAGCATTTATATTTGATTATTCTAAGGACCTGTACCTAAAATAGTCTCAGGTCAGTAGGCACACAAAAAAAATGTACACTGTATATTATAAAGATGGGTCATACATTATTGTTCCAAATTTTTCATGAGCCTTGTACATATCTCTGGGCAGGACAGAACTAATAGGATAGATATACAAAGGAGAATTTATTAAGTATCAAACTGCACAATCACAAGGTCCCACAATAGGCTGTCTGCAAGCTAAGGAGTAAGAAGAGCCAGTCCAAGTCCCAGAACTGAAGAATTTGGAGTCCAATATTCAAGGGCTAGAAACACCCAGCATGGGAGAAAGATGTAGGCTAAGAGACTTAAGCCGATCTCTTTTTAACATTTTTCTTCCTGCTTTATATTCACTGGAAGCTGATTAGATTCTGCCCACCAGATTAAGGGTAGATCTGTATGCACTCCCCTAGTCCACTGACTCAAATGTTAATCATACAGACACACCCAGGATTCATAGTTTGTATCCCTCAATCCAATTGAGTTGATACTCAGTATTAATAACTATCACAGTCCTCCATAAAAGATCTGGCTTCCATGCCTCATTGACATAAGGCTTGGCCATGTTATTTGACTAATGAAATGTAAATGCAAATTACATATGTTACTTCTAAGCTGAAGTTTTTAGAGCCATCATAGAGTTTCTTCTTGCTCTTTCCCTCTCTTATGGGATCAGTGTGTCCCACATTGGGGTTACTCCATTAACCTGTATTCTGGAGTGAATTTGACAGTTGGCGGAGAGCCACAGCTGACAACTACAGCCAACATGAACAAGAAAGAGAGTTTTGTTGTTGTAAGCCATCAAAATGTTGGAGTTGTGTGTAAAATGCCACACCACAGTGAAAGCTGACTAATAGAGCCATAATAGATTAGATGAAGAAAGAGAATTCAAAAGAAGTTGGTATCAGAACTACACCCCTGAACCAGAAAGGGCTTCAAATCAATAAATAATGATCCCTAATTTTCATATGAGTGTTTCTCAGACTATGATTATATACCAATTGCCTTTCCTAAAAAAGTGTATTTTACTGTAAACCAACAACTATGTAAATAAAATTAATTATTCAAAAACTGAAAGAAAAAAGACGTGAAATTCAAGCCCACATTTTTGTATTATATCTACTGGATTCCACAGAAATAAAATGACCCTGCCAAATTGCTATCAACATTCCTAAATGCTTGCTCCCAATTTCTGATAATATCACTGCAAATAGATTACAGTTCACAGAACTCACTGGTCCACAGAGCACACATAGAGTAGCACGGCTCCAGAGCATGTGGGATTAAAAAATATGAAGGTTTTTATGACACTGAAAATTTATATAACTGAAAAAAAATTATAGACAAATTTGGCCCAAAAAAACAGGTAAAAATTCTTCTTACTATCTTTCCCACTCTGCAAAAATATCAGCGGTTCCTTTTCTATAGGCATAAAAATCAGGGTTTGTTCTTTTTTCCTTTCTTTCAGTCTATCAGTGATAGACATTTAGGTTATTTGAAAGGTGTCTAGCTCTCAGACTTAGTAATTTTAAATGAAATGCTTTCCGTTATAGCAAATAGGAACCCAATTATTTTATATTGACATATGTAGTTTATTGCCTTTCTCTCTTATTATCATCTAGATACTGGAAAGCAGCTAGTTATTTTCAATTATTTAGCAACCTGCAATAAACATGATTTAGAACCAAAACTCCAAGCATATTTTAAATCACATCTAATTTTCTAAAGAATGAATCTTTGTTGTATTGCAGATGATTCAAAATTTTAGAAATTCATCTCAAACCTTTAAAGTAGTTTCTGGTTTACCCAGAAATACTTTTTCAGTGGTAAGATTCCAGTCCTGATGAATGCCATTATATATACACCATCCTTCTAGGTTGCTGCAGCAGCTGTTAGCTAAAAAAAAAATAGTTTTTTAAAAATGACTGGAAGAAAAAGAAATGATTGTTTTATTTTCTCTCAAATAAAGAAAAATATATGTATTATATTTAAAGTGAAGCTGTTTTCCAAAAAGTTTTAAAAATGTGGATGGCAAAAGCCAGATCTGTCATAGTTTTGGCAAAACAGTGACTATTTTACTTTTGCAAGGCTAAACTGCCTTTTGAAATTAATAGTAATTTTCCAAAATTAAAAAAAAAAAAACCCTTGGCAAATTATAGGGGATTTTTAAAATCTTGCCAATTAACATTTCTGTAGTATTGATTAAGGTCCAAAATTTCTCATATTCAATCTAGTTAGCACCCAGAGTAACTCAGGCAGCTACAACAAATATCATCGCATTTATCCCCAATGAGCCAGAGAAGAACCATTGTTTAGAGAGCTCAACTATGTTTTCAAACTCTAAATTCCATCCTTTTTTATTTTACACACCAAGTCATGGTAATTTCTTTCTTTCTCTCTCTCTATCGCTCTTTCTCATTCTTTCTTTCTTTCTTGGTAGAGACTCACACTGTCGCCCAGGCTGGAATGCAGTAGTGCAATCTTGGTTTTCTACAACCTCCATCTCTTGGGTTCAAGTGATTCTCCTGACTCAGACTCCTGAGTAGCTGGGACTGCAGGCGACCACCACCACGGCCAGCTAATTTTTGTATTTTTAGTAGAGACAGGGCTTCACCATGTTGGCCAGGTTGGTCTTGAACTCCTTACCTTGTGATTCACCTGCCTCGGCTTCCCAAAGTGCTGGGATTGCAGGTGTGAGCCACTGTGTCCAGCCTCTATTTTTTATTTTTATTTATTTATTTATTTTCTGGTAAAGATAGGGTCTAGCTCTGTTGCCCAAGATGGTCTCGAACACCTGACTGATCCACCCACCTCAGCATCCCAAAGGGTTAGGATTACAGATTACAGGTGTGAGCCACTGCGACTAGTTGGCAGTTTCTTTCTTAAGTAACATTTATATTTGATTATTCTAAGGACCTGTACCTAAAAAAAGTCTCAGGTCAGTAGGTACAAAAAAAAAAAGAAAAAGAAAAGAAAAAAAGTCTTCTTTTTTGCTCAGCTATTACTAGGGAAAAAATGGATTTTATGTAAATAAGGGGAAGATGAAATAGAGAGACCCTGAAGTGTGGTGCGTGCGTGTGTGCGTGTGTTTGTGTGTGTTTTAAGGCATGGTTAGTTCAGTCATCTAAGAGTATATTTTCACCCAGGTTGTCATCACAATAAAAACTGTGAGTTCACTAAAGCCATACTGACCCATGTGTGTATCTTTTTTTCCAAAGAAACCTTCTAGATGTATCATTGGCTCAAAATGCAGGCTACACTCTCAATTTTCAAATTTTTGTTTGTTTGTTTGTTTGTTTTTGAAAGTCAAAGCCCATTAGTAAGAAAAAGTTGAGATTCTATTCACAAAGAGACTTTTAGATCCTACAACTTTGGGCATAAAAAAAGACATCCTTTCATCTAAAAAAAATAATAAATTAGACATTTAAGTTTTCCCAATGTACTGCCTGTCCTTAACTATTTTCTGTCACAATTTCATTTATTGTAGTCTTTTCTTATCTCTTCAATAAAAATAAAGGCCCATTAATTAAATCTGCTGCTTTTCATGTCCTTCGTCACCAAATAAATATTTGTTGATTGAGAATCATTAACTGAATGTTACCACAAGGATATGGAGAAATTTAAAATTATGCAATATAGCTTTATAAAGAATGGAATTTAAAAAATCAATGCAAATTGGGGAAAAAAAACTTAGCTGAGGACATTTTTACAGTAAAATATGGACCCGGTAATTTTAGTTTTCTCTTTACAAAATATTTTTTCAATTGCTGTATTTTTAATATTTAAGCATTAAGTCCAAGAACATAAAATTTGTCAATGCAATTCTAGAAACACACACAGCACAACTTTAATAAATGAGCAGTAGTCATTATGACAGTTCAAAACTCTAGTTTTCATACAGTTCCCTTCATATATACATAGAGAGAGAGAGAAAAAAAAAGAGAGGGGGTGGGAGAGTTTTGCTCTTGTTGCCCAGGCTGGAATGCAATGGCATGATCTCAGCTCAAGGCAACCTCTGCTTCCGGGGTTCAAGTGATTCTCCTGCCTCAGCCTCACAAGTAGCTGGGGTTACACGCATGTGCCACCAAGCCTGGCTAACTTTTTTGTATTTTTAGTAGAGATGGAATTTCTCCATGTTGGTCAGGCTAGTGCCGAACTCCCGACCTCAGGTGATCCGCCTACCTCAGCCTCCCAAAGTGCTGGGATTACAGGCGTGAGCCACTGTGCCTGGCCCCTCTCCTATATTTTTGTATTTATGAAAACTATTAAGTGGGTTTCATCATAAATATGGGAGTGGGGGGACCAAATACAGCTATCAGATATTAATGGTGGTTCTTATAGTAGTTGAGTATCTTTACATAGCAATTTAACTTAAACATCCTTAATATCCTCAACCTCTACATGGAATTTTTAAAAAGAAAACTAGTAAAGTAGAATGCCAAGCTAATCTGAATCATCAGATCTCATGACCTTTTACAGAACTGTCCATGGAATTTTCCAACAACTCTCCAGAAACATCTAAGTTCTGGGACTACACCATGAATTATTTTCAGTCCTCAGACCTGTACTTTCCAATAAAGAAGCCAGTAGTTACAAGAGGCAATAGAGCACTTGAAATGAGGCTAGTGGAACTTAGAAACTGAACCTTTTATTTTATTTCATCTTAATCATTAAATTTAAATTTTAAAAGTGTTATTCAAGTCTTACTGGAAAACTCTTAATTTTGTTTGGAAAAAACTGGATATATGAACATACTTTTACACTGAAAATTATATTAAATTTAAATTAAGTATAGTCTGCCCTCAGGTTGCACATCTACTGATTCAACAAATCTTAAATGGAAAGTATTTGGAAAAGAAAAATGGATGGTTGCATCTGTACTAAACACTTAAACAGTCGTTTTTTTTTTCTTATCATTATTCCCTAAACAATACAATATAACAAATATTTACACAGCTTTTACATTTTATTAGGTATTGTAAATAATCTAAACATGATTTACAGTGTAAGGGAAGATGTGCCTAGGTTATATGCAAATACTACATCATTTTATACAAGAAACTTAAGCATACTTGGATTTTGGTATCCACAAGAAGTTTAAAACAAGCCCCTCATTGATGCGGAAGGATTACTGTATTTGCAATGAAAACTTGCCATCTCAATTAAGACTTGCTGTACCCAGATTTCAAAGATGTGATACAATAAAAGAATGAAAATCTCATCAATAAAATTTACATTGATTAAATGTTAAAATCATAATATTTTTATATACGAGGTAAATATATTATTACTAAATTTTATTCTACTGTTCTTTCACTTTTTTAATATTGTTACTAAAATTTCTGAATTACATATGTGGCTTGCATTTTATTTCTGTTGGACAGTACTATCTTAGACAATGATATTAATATAAAACCAAAAGTTCTGTTAAGTCAGGTTCCTTGAAGAATAATTTACATTGCATTAAAATTCATCCTTTACATGTACAGTTCTACACATTTTGATAAATTCATACAGTCAGGTAACGAGCACCACAATCAAGATGTAAAACATTCTCACCACCCCCAAAAGTTCCCTCATGGCTCTTTGTAATCAACCTTTACCCACCACCCTAACCCCTGACAACAATTATCTGTGTTGTCCCTACAGTTCTGCTGTTTCTAAAATGTCATAAGAATTGAATAATACAGCATGCAGACTTTTGAGCCCAGTGAAATCAAATTTTAAATATTATACCAGTCTATGGTATTAAAGGATTATGATCATTTTGATATTTCTTTTCCTTGTATCAAAAACCTTTATCAAGGCCAATTTTTTTCCCATTATTCCACTTTCAAAACCGAACTTTCTTCCTTGTCATCATTCTAGTAATGTATTTACCCTTCAAGAATACTTAGTAGATTGTATTATAGTTATTTATATTATAGTCCTTCCTTCCCCCAGACTCTCAGCTAGAAACTTGACTTTGCTTTCCACAGCATTAACTCTGTCTAGTGGAGTTAACAGTGCAAATGACAATGCTGAGAAGATATTTCCCATTGTGTTCTAAAACAAAGTAAAGAAAAAAAAAAGAAATGAGTGATGGAAGTTATCCTCCAGATTAGATATCTACTTTTATTGAAGACTCCAAAAAGAGTATAAAGCTATACAGAGGATCCAAGACTATGAATCCAGCCAGCCAGGTGTGAATGCCAGTGGAGCTTTAATTATGCCAGTATTTGTACCTGGATTGCTATTGGTTTTGTCAGAGCTTGCTAACGAAGTTGAGTAAATTTGGAGTTGTCTTTCTAATAGCATTTTCTCATGAACCTTGTTATTTCTAGTATATGATTTTACAGAACATAAAGCTTTCCAAGAATACATGTATCACATTATAACAGAAACAGCTGTACCACACAAAGAGCTTAATAAAATTCTAACGTTGTATCTGAAAAGTCTGATATTTATTTGTAATCATTAATGTTCACATAGTTAAATACATAAAATATAAGACATATATCTATTAAATAGTTAATTAAGTATTACTACTAAGTTCAATGCTTTCAAGTACTTACTAAAGTCTCCAGTAAGAAAAACTCCTTCGGCTCCTGGGGCCCATTCTTTGCAGTATAAACCACCATCAGCACATCTGTGGACGCCAAATGATTCATAGCCTCTGGAAAACTTATCAATACCGCCTTCATTTTCTCCAATGCTGCTCAAAATTTGGCTAAACTGCTTATACCTTTGAAAAAGTGTGAAAGAAAATTAAGTTAGAAAATTAAATGGTCTTCTAGAAAAGCTACTGTACTTAAGTAACTTCTTTAGTCTTATTCAGGGAAAAAAAGACATTATTAAAGAGGAATAATATGAATAATTTCATTATTAGTAGAGGTTACTGGGTAGGATGGAATCATTCTTATCTAAAATAAACTGAGCTAATCTAACTAGCATTTTTTGTATCTTCAAGCACTGGTATGAGAGAGGAAATATGATGGTTATACTATTCCATGAATTATTTTTTAAAAATAGCATTACAGCAACTTCCATGTCAAGACAGTGTAATGAAACAGAATCTCTACATCTCTCTGCTCTGGTTCCTAAAAAAATGAAAGTAACACAGTCAAAATTCAGCAAGAAAAATAAAATTAGCCTACTGCAGGGTTTGGCAAACTTTCCTTGTGAAGGGGCAGACGGCAAATATTTTAGGCTTTGTCAGCCATATGGTCTCTGTCGCAGCTACTCAAGGGTGTCTCTGAAGTATGAAAGGGCCATGGACAATAAGTTAATGAGTAGGTGTGGCTGTCTTCCAATAACACTTTATTTACAATAACAGGTGGTAGGCCAGATTTGGCCTACAGCCTTTTCCTTCCCTAAAGCAACTAAGCATAGCAAGAACATACATCATATCAAAGTACAAAAGCCAGTGGCCATAAGAAGAAATCAAAGATTTCTAAGCAGGACCAAGAACAGCACCTGCCTGCTCCTGACCCTCTCCCAGTTCCCCTGGATTAGGTACTGGTACACCAAAAAGTACTACCCTATTTTCATTAGTATCCCCTATATCCGCTAAGAAACAAACTAGGTAAAACTGGAGAAGTAAACCATGTGGCAGGTGCTCTATGTCAGAAGTGAAAGTTCCAGAACTATACAATTTAACAGGCAATGCCAATAAGCTTCTCTACACCTCCCCATAAACTGAGGGGTAACCAGTTTTTCCCAGTAAGATGGCAGGAATCTAGGCACAGAATATCCAGTGAATATACAAAATTTGATGTGCAGAATAATGAACAACATCTCAATTTAGCTAGATAGAAAATAGATCTTTTTACAAATAATTCACATTATACAACAACTTAATTAAAAATAAACCTAAAATAATAAGAGCTGAAAGATTATATGACAAAACAACAGAATGAAAAGTAAAAGGAGACTGTAGACTTAAGGAAGTAAATAGCGGAATAAAGTATATCACTAGATAATGAAAAATAAGTTAGACTCAGAAAGAAATGTACATACTATAGCAAAAATGGCAATTGCTTAAATGAATAAACAACTGAGAATTGAAATAATTAAAGAAAAAAAAATTTGAAAGTATTAAAGAGAACCTAAGATATACCCAAAATAGACAAAAAAAAATCCAAATATGGATAGCTCGTGACTGAAAAATAAAGCTAAATAAAATGAATAAAGAAGATATAAAACTGAAAAATTTTTCTAAAGAATTAAATCCACATACTTAAAAGAGCATACTATGTTTTAAGTAAAGTTTAGGAAACAAACACATACAAAATATATCCCAATTTAAGCAACTGAAATTCAAAAGGTAAAAAAAAAATGAGTCTATAGATAACCAGGCGGAAAAAGGCAACATTAATTAAAAACCAAAAGATAAAGCCAACTCCACACAATTCTAAGAAAGAAAAGCAGTAATCTAAGAATATCCTAGTAGACAACTTTCTATTCATATCTAAGGGATTTTTTTTAAATATTGTCAAATTTAAAACTGAGTTTTAGTCAATGACACTAATGAACCATTCTTGAAGAAAAATAAGCTACTTTCCATTTTTCTAAATGACAAAAGGTTAAAAACAAACACATACGAGAATGCACAGTTATTGAAGGAGTGTGGCTAAGAACAGACTCCTTAAATATAGAACCTTGGCTAGACAATTGTGAAACTGTGTGAATGTGATCATAAAAAAAGATCTAAACTGACAAAGTAAAACTATTATATTTAAAAAAAGGATGAGTGAAAGGGGGTAAAATTTTATAGCAGAAAATCACTCAACACTGAGTAAAATTTAAGGTTGTCATCATTATGCTTTTTAATTTATTAATCTTAGAAGAGCATTTAATAAATAACACTTTAAGGTAAAGAAAGCTGTATATGAATTCCAATAATTTCTTCCTTCCATTTCACTTTAGTTTCATTGTTTAAAGTTAACAGATATTTATTTTCTCATGTTTCATTACAGTATTTCTATCAAGCCTTTTTTCTAATCTTCTATCTAAAAATAAATATATAAAAATAACAACAATGATATACTCTTAATATCAGTGAAGATTATTTTGGTAAGATTTCTTTTTACTTTCTCCATTGCATTGTTCTAATCATGTATAACAAATAACTACCATTTTAAGAAAAATGAAGTAGTTTTCCTAAAACTATAATTTTTCACATTATTAAAACAGCAAAATAATCTTATATAATATTCATAGGAATTTTACTGGGTATGTAAAACTAGTTTTATAAAATTTAGGGAACTGAAATCATCTGAAGTAGATCTAGAGAGCAAAACTGAGTTTCTGAAATAGTATTAAGCAGAAGTAAAAATTCAATATGTGATGAAAGGGCATTTCAAAACAGCAAGGACGGCTTATTCAATAAAATACTGAACTCTGTAAGTTTGTCATCAAAAAGTAGATCTCTAAAACCAAAATAACTTCCAAAGAGATCAAACTTATAAACTCTAATATTTTAAAAATAAGTAAGTCCAAGAGTTCACAGAAAATGAAACCCAAGTGGCCAGTAAACATTAGAAACAATGATCAAACTCAACTTAAGAAGTGCAAACCTAAACTTCAAAATTCATTTTTCCACCTAAAAGACCCAGAAACATATGATAGTCTATATGGCTGGGATACAGTTCAGGAGAAAAAACATTTTCTAACGCTCTTAGTTAAAATATAAATTAGAAAACAATTTGGCAACAGCTATGAAAATTTCAAAATAACACTCTTCAAATAAGTACCTCTATTTTTAGAAATTTGTCCTTTGGATATACATCACACAAAGATGCAAAGACATCTATGGGTACGATAGTATTTATTCTAGCATTTACTCTTTATGGCATTATTTGCAATACAAAACCATGGAAAATAACCACCTTTGCAACAACAGGAAGCTAGGTGAATGAACTGTGGAATATCCAAACGATAAATTATATGACAACTACTGAAAAAAAAATGAGGTAGAGCAAAATGTGCTGATATAGAACCCTGCCTGAAATAATCCCAGTCTCACAGATAGTTTTTATTCAAGGGGACACAAACTGAACCACCCACAGGAGCCAAGCAGGCGTCACAAATATGAAGAATTGACCCAACAAAAGAAACACAAAATTGCAAAGCTGATGATAAAATAATTAAAGAAAACAATGCAGAAAGAAACTCTGTTAAGATGGAAAGTATAAGCCTCACCTAAAAGCACAGCCTCTTTTTAATAGTTACAGCTCACTGTTACATAGCATATTTTGTCCAATCGTAATTATTCAAGAACATAAAAAAATTACAGATTTTTCTATAAACTCTTCCTAATTTAAACAGTGGGAACTACTTCAAAATACTTAAAATACTTACCTAGACAAACTAGATATGCAGGCCTGATGGTACACCATATGCAATCTCTTTAAATCATATAAGAAAATATTCTGTGTGTGTGTGTGTGTGTGTGTGTGTGTGTGTGTCTGTGTGTGTGTGTGTGTGTGTGTGTCTGTGTTTAACCTCTTCCATATATTAGTCAGCTAAACTTCTTGGAATATGGAAACTCTAATCCAAATTGAATTACATACCTAATAACAGGCAATAAGATGATCAAACAGTGGGAACAATCAACAAAACAAAAATGGGACTCAGGGCAAAAAATAAACACACACATGTACCCTCATAATAAAAGGGAAACTATTGATTTTCCAAAAAGGTATAAAGTTGGGAGGGTAAATAAATGTGGTAATAATTTTACTTTCAATATTGGTATAATGTCTTATAATGAATTTCAGATTTATGTAAAGTTAAAAAATTAATCATTTTTAGGAAGTTTCTTAAAGTATTTTCAAATGTCCCATTTAGTAAAATTTCAATGGAAACAGGATTATAGCGTTATATTACTTTAACTAAGTTATCTTGACTTCCCTCAAGGTCAGCCCTGCAGCTTCTGATACAGAAGTACACATTCCACTTTGAAATCATTGTGGCTCAAAAAGGAAAACGCCTGAGGATACAGCAAGCTCATCATGCCTGTGCCCTCTCCTACTATAGTCAGCTCTCTTAATATTTTGCTATGAATTTATAGCATATTTAAAAACTAGGTCAAATTTTTGGCAACCAAGAACATGAAATGAAATTAGCACAGAAACTAGCATTTTGCATAAAGAACTGTTATAAATATTATCAGATGTGCCTCCATATCAATGTTTTAAATCCTCAGTTACATAGGAGGAGACAGGGGCAAACATAAATACATAAATTGTCCAAAGTCAAAAGGTAATAAGCAACAGGGACAACACATCATTAATCACAAAAGGTAGATTTCAAATTAAATCTCAAATTAAAAGTCATATTCACTTTTAAAGAAAGTTATTTATGGTTTACTCTTAAAATAATTAATCTTATAATTAAGAGAATCAGGGTTAGATGATATTAGCTTAATTTCTAAAAATAGTCTACATTCAATTCCTGACTCTGTTACACACCATACATGACCCTGAAAAGAAAATCTCCTTTTTCCTGATTATCTTATCCTGTTAACTGGGGGCTGGAGGGAACCTCATAGATTGTAATGAATCAATGAAACACAGTAGAAGCCTTCCCCACAGTGTTCAATAAATGGTGGCTGGAACTTTTCTCCACCTCGAACTGGCAACACTTCATGTACTTTTTACTTTCCTAATTTTCTTTTACTTATTACACTTGCTAAGATTTTAAAACACACATTAGCTATTGGCAACATTAAGATTTTTCCTCTGAAGTTCCAAAAATGTTTAAGAATGCTTTCCATTTTTGTTCTGCTATAGTAAAATACAAACATAAATATACTAACACATAACACATATCACACACTCCAAACTCATTTGAATATATGAGTTATAGAAAGTTTGGAAGAAAACGAAATTGAATGGACAGCACAGGGTGGAGCGGAGGGGTTGGGGGAGTTAGTAGTAGGAGATAGGTATGGAGAAAAAATGAAACAAGCTAAAATCTTTGCTCTCCTGGAAGGCAGCTGGTTCATCCTAGATCATTACTGAAGCTCTAATTTCAGACAGGATTGTGAACACAGGAGATACATCAGGGGAGATGGATCATCCCTTATCTGGAAATTTATTGAATATAGAATCCATTCTCAAGTGCTTCTGAGAGGGCCTGAAACCCAAGAAACCCATGAGAAAAAATTTTTTCTTGCTAGCTTATTTTTAAGATTTTATTTTTTCATTTGCTTCCCATGGGAGATTTGAATTGGAGGCAAGAAAAAGCACAGAAGTAAAATTCAAGAGGATTTTTTAATAGCTCTAAAGAGGGAAAGGAGGGTTAAAGGAAGGGTGGGGGGGGGAAGTTCAGAATTTTTGAAAGGGAAAAAAATGCTCTTCAAAACAGTATTTAAAAAGACTGCAGGTATCTCACAGAAACTTTCTTTCTTAAGTGAAAAATAGACAAAATAGACAAAATTATTCATATATTAAAGCTGTCAAATGACAGTTAAGCATTTGAGGCTTTAAAGTGAGTATTCTTTGTTCATTAATCTGGCCAATTATTCAACAAAAAACCCAACATACTTATTGCAGGATAAACATATTTATTGTGTACTAATAATTCAGTTATATAAAACAAAATCCTTCTTGTAAGATGCTCATCCCTGCAATGGGAAACACTGTCCAACTCATGACACGATAGGCCTGAGATAAAAGCAAGTGTTCACAGAAGAATGAGCAAGAACAGTAAGGAACTAGTGATTTTGACTGGTAGAAGAGATTAAGAGAAGGCTTTAGGGGGTAGCTGGCATTTGTGCTGTACCTTGAAGGATGAGTAGTACATTTTGACAGGTGGAGAAGACAGAGAAGTGCATTACATGTGTAAAACTTAGATACTTCTTGACTACATGACTACTAGCTGTGTATAGTCAGAGCAGGAGACAACAGAGTATTCCAGTGGCCAATCAAGATGAAAAAGATAGTTTTCAAGCAGATAATAAAATCCTTAAAAACATTACAGTGGAGATAACTGATATGTTTTTAAAGGGAGCAGTTTGAAGGATACATTTTGTTAGTCAAAGTCCATAAATTAATGAAGTCTTTAGTAAGTAGACTATTTAGCACGGATATCGGCAGATCTTCCTGTTATACAAGAGTGAGCAGTGAAAAGAACACTTTAAATGACATCATAGTACATCTTATTTTTGAAAACTATTTCTTTCTTTCTTTTTATTTTGAGACTGAGTCTCACTCCATTGCCAGGCTGGACTGCAGTGGCATGATCTTGGCTCACTGCAACCTCTGCCTCCAGGGTTCAAGCAATCCTCCAGCTTCAGCCTTCCAAGTAGCTAGGTCTACAGGTGCCCATCACAACGCCCAGCTAATTTTTCGTGGTTTTAGTAGAGACAGGGTTTCACCATGTTGGCCAGAATGGTCTTGATCTCTTGACCTCCTCATCCACCCACCTTGGCCTCCCAAGGTACTGGGACCACAGGAAATGAGCCAGCACACCCAGAAATGTTGTAAATGTCATGAAATCACCAAATGCAAATATTTTTTAAATCTACTTAAATTTTCAGTGTCATTGCCAATCTGTATTCAATTTAGCATACACTCTGCACCTCAGCTATCAGAAAACAGTAGAAATGAAACTGTCTGAACAAAGGAGACTATCAATGAATAGTGAAATCCATTTATTTATTATGCAAGCATTACTGAGAGTATACTATATATCTAGTACTATGCTAGTCACTGAGAATATGGAGATAAAAGATATTACAAGTCCACAAATGAAGATATTCTCTGTTATGTATGGGAGACAGTAGAAAAGAAAGCATAAGAATAGGAAAACATTACATAAGTTATTGATAAAGATGATCAGAAAACAGAATGTAATTCTGAATGTAATTCTTTGCTTTGAATTAAATGAATTGGAATTATTTGCTTTGGAATTCCACAAAGACTGGGAAAATTATCTGTTTTGAACCCTGATGTCACCTAAGCACATAAAATTCTGTCACATTGTTAAGTATTCAACGAACAAATGTTTAGTGAGCACTTATTATCTGTCAGATTTTTTCTAGGCAATAACGTTAAAATGGTTAGAGTTAGGTTTAAGATTAGGATCATTATGTTTGAATTTGAATCCTAATCCTACTGCTTACCAACTGTAACTAAATTTTCTACTCTGAAATAAGAATAATAGAACTTGCCTTATAAGTATGCTTTGAAAATAAAATGAAATAATGTACCTAAAATTGTTACCACAATATCATTCATGTGAAATAATGAATAAAAACAAAATTAATGTATTCAATAAGATTGATGAAACTGAGATAACCAGAAAAATCAATAGACTATTAGAATATAAAAAAGATATAATTCCTATATTAGACATAGTGTAAGTAGCTTCCTGATTTACTCAGTCCCACTGGCTCTCCTTGTACACTTGCTTGACTGGCCCTATAGAAGTTGTAGCTTACAAGCAGCTAACTGAAGAGGCCAGATACTGCACATCTTGATCAGTCTGAACTGTTAAAACAAATTATCATAGACTGGGTGGTTTCAACAACAAACATTTATTTATTACAGTTCTAGAGACTGTGAAGTCCAAAACTGAGAACCAGCAGATCCATTGTTTAGTGAGGGCCCTCTTCCTTGTTTTCCAATGGCCACATTCTCATTGTATCCTCACATGGTAGAGAGGAAAGGGAGGAAACAAGCTAAACACTCCCCAGTCTCTTATAAAGCCACTAATGCCATCCTGAGAGAGCCACTCTTGTGATCTAATTAATCATCTCCCAAGGGCACCATTGTCCAAATATCATCACATTATGGATCAGAGTTTCAACATAAAGGTTTGCATGGATATAAACATTCAGTTCATATAGCACAATAACATGAAACTGTAGAAAACTAAAGTCTCCAAAGGACAAACTTCGACCAACAAGAAACAAAATAGGAAGAAGTACTTAGATAAATTCCTCACTCTTCCTCCTTAAGGTCACGTGTGACCAAATGATCAGCTATAAAAGGAGATCTATTCTCTCACTTGAGAACTCAATTTGTCAGCTTGGGTGTATATCAAGATCAAATGTATATAGAATTGCACTGATGAAAAATAAACTGGGGATGTGATGACCCAATGGACACCACCTGCTTCCAGGAGTGAAAACACAAACCTCTCACTGTTCTTTAGGATGACTGCAAA
Source organism: Plecturocebus donacophilus (assembly GCA_004027715.1). Lineage (NCBI taxonomy): Eukaryota > Metazoa > Chordata > Mammalia > Primates > Pitheciidae > Plecturocebus > Plecturocebus donacophilus. Next base: position 55,681 of record PVKP010002413.1, read on the forward strand.
CTACTCCTAACTGATTAAAAGTGAGTTGCAGACAGTTAATTCCCACCATTTCACTTCTGCTAAAACTGCAGGTCTCTGGTTTTTCACTCAACAGCTTTTCTCACTATTATAATCTTTATCAATGCCTAGGTTCACGAGATTTGAAATCAGCTGTTAATTAAATGAGTTGTTTCATATATGGAATTAGTCTAAGACTAACTGGCATATACCACCTACTATGTGCCAGGCATGGTACTATACAAGAAAGAACAGATTTAGAAATAAAAGACTGATTTATATTGCTAATCCCATTAGCAACTGACCTTTAATTTTCAGTTAATAATCTCAGAATTCCTGCTTCCTCATTTATAAAATAGAATAACAATACCATTGACGTCAAGGTGGCTGTGCTTTTATATAACTAGCCCACAAAAAATAAATTATTTTATGACATGTCACTAAGAAATGAAGATCTTAATTAGTTGTAAATTACTAAGCACTTTCAGCAAACCATTAGTTTTCAATTTCTAAGTGGAAAAAGAAAACTTAAAACCTTGAAAAAAGTTGGAATTGTTCTGTTCTGCTAATGTTAATACAAAAATAAAATTTAAACACTAATCCCATTACAAGCATACATTGTGTTATTAATTTTAATCTTTTTAAATCTTATTCATATTGTACTACCTCTAAAACACAATCAAATGCATTGTAACCTATCTAATAAATATATCCTCAGTCCACATTTAAGAAAAAAATTGTTAGTCTCTTATTTTTTAATGTTAAGGAATAAAAGGTAAGTCATAGTTTTGTTCTTACTTAGTCTAAAGTTAAGTGCAATGAAAATTGGCTAGGTTCAGTCTCAATAAAATATATATAGAAGTTATGGTTATAAAGATATCATGAAGTATTTTGGGGGGGAGGAAGAATGTGGTAAATTCAAAACAATTATCTTTTAAAAGTTGCTACTTTTAAAAATAGTGTTGCAAAAGTAAATAGTGGCTATTATTTGTTAAATATTCTTTCTTAATTTCTAGTACTGGGCAATAGATGTGAGGAGGTCAAGGGAGATTACTGCTAAGATCTTTCTAGGTCTAAATCCTAAGAAATCCAGAACAGAAAAAGAAATGTTCTTATTCAATTAACAAAAAATTTAATATAGTCCACTAAGTGGAACCATTTAGAAATCCTTAAAACTCTCCATTTCTTTTAATAATAAAGTATTTATTTATACTACATTATTCTACATTCAGAATAATAGCAATACTATCACGTTTAATGACACAACTTAACCTACTATATAGCCATTAATGTAAACACATTTTGACTTAACAGATTAATTAGAATAAATTAACAAAAATGTAGCTAGAAATTAATTTTAATCATTGTGCCTTGTCTCTTGGTTGCAAGCAAATTAATAATATATTGCCCTTACAGTTTACTGAGGTATGATTAATGGTCAATATTAAAATTTCTAGAGTCTTGGCAAAGTGAAAACCAGACTGCCTAACAAACACACACTCACACACACATCTGAATGCAATAAATCAGAATTACTGAAGGTAAGTCCTATGAGATGGCCCATCTGGTCAGGCCTAGAAGTGTCAAGTATTGTCCCAAGCACTTTAAGCTGCCAGCCTCTTTATCAGTCACTCTCTTTCCAGTCACGCTCCTGTTCAGGTCTTTGCTACTTGCTCTGCTGATTAGCTTGGAAAAGGGCAATGCTGTAACTGTTCAACTGACCTTTCAGTTTATTTTCTCCTGTGTAATATGAAACATGAGCTAACACAGTCTTAGTCTACTGATTTCTAGGAAGAATTCTGACTTAATGTTTCAACAGCTCTTGGCTCAAATAATACTCTGCTCTTCTGTATTCGGGTTTCTCTTTTTGGAAAAAATTACATGGCAAAGACCAGAGTTATGGGCTAGAGAGATAGAAGCTTTAGGTCCTCTGTGAGATGGACCACAGTCTGCACAGAAGTATGCTCCCCTGAGAATGTACAGTCAACTAACTTGCTGAGAAGCAATTTCAATCTTTTAAGTCATCACTAGAATATAATTCTTCATGTGACTTTCATTGTATCAATGAATAGTTTTAAAGTGATGATGCTTATGTCTTTTCTGTCTTTCAATATGAATGTTACAGTTATTCAAACATTGTCAAAAATTCTACACACACCATGAGAAAAACAAAATAGGGAGGTTAGAGAATCGAAAGATACACACTCTAGACCCAACTCTAAGGTACTAGCAATGTGACCTTTGGAAAGATAAACATTCAAAGTTTTAGGTTCCTCTTCTATAAAATGAAGACACTGAATTGAAAGGTTCCATCCCATAATCCATACTCTAAACATCTTGGATTCTTAGTTGGGTACTAAATTTTCCCAGCCCAGAAAGAAAAAACACGCACCCAATCCAAAAGTTATTTTGCACATTTCCCACATAAACCAAAAAGTATATATTTCACCATGTACAAGAAGCATAATGTTACATTTATATTTTTTCTTAAAATGCAGGGTATAAACCACCTATGAAATATAATAGTCACAGGAAATTTTATTTAAAAAAAAAAAGTAGTCTCACTCTAACCCAGGTTAGAGTACAGTGGCACGATTTCAGTTCACTGCAACCTCTGCCTCCTGTGTTCAAGCAACTCTCCTGGCTCAGCTGCCTGCGTAGCTGCGACTAAGGCATGTGCCAACACACCTGGCTAATTTTGTATTTTTTAGTAGAGGTGGGGTTTCATCATGTTGGCCAGGCTGGTCTTGAACTCCTGACCTCAGGTGATCTGCCCGCCGTGGCCTCCAAAAGTGCTAGGATTACAGGCATGAGCCATTGCATCTGGCCAACACAGGAAATTTTGAAAAGAGAAATAATCTGGACAGAAAAAATAATAATGTATAAATATTACAAACTGTAAATTATAATGAACAGTACCTTATGGAGTACTTACTATGTGCCAGGTATTGTTCTAACTTACAAATGAAAGCTTATTTAAGCTCTCATAATAACCCTACATTGGTAGAAGTAGTATTATTCCTATTGCAGATGAGAAAACTGAAGATGTTAAGCAATTTTGCTCAAGGTCACACAGTTGGTATGTGTGTGAAGCTAAAATATAAATCCAAGATTTTACCTCCAAAGCATTGGTCCTTGACCATTCTAATTATCACCCCAAAAAGTTTTGCAGTTTACAGTTTTCCAGCTGACTTAAGCTTCTATACTAAATTTAAATTACTTGTTACTTAGCATGACTTAAATAATTTTAATAAGCTGAACCATTGAAGAAAAATTCTGCTATAGGTAAGAGTCAGCTAAATGGTCAAAAATAAAACTGGTGGGAAACTCACTTGCAAAACATTAAAACATATCATCTACAGTAAGTGAACAAATTCACAAAGTATTTTAACTTTTCTTATTTTATTTTTCAGGTTTTTCTTTTTTTGAGACAGGGTTTCACTCTGTCTCACAGACTGGAGTGCAGCGGTGTGATCCTGGCTCACTGCAACCTCCACCTCCCTGGCTCAAGCAATCCTCCCACTTTAGCCTCCCGAGTAGCTGGGATTACAGGCACGTGCCACCACACCCAGCTAATTTTGTATTTTCAGTAGAGAGGGATATCCCCATGTTGGCTAGGCTGGTCACAAACTCCTGACCTCAAGTGATCCACCTGCCTCGGCCTCCCAAAGTGGTGGGATTACAGGCATGAGCCACTGTGCCCAGGCTTATTTTATTTTTTAAAGTCAACAAAGAGTAAGAGACATATAATGATTTTAATTGCCAGAGAAGTTTTATTTGGGGAGTGTTCCTATCACAATAAACTTGAATTAACTGAGCTGAAGCAAGATCTGAAAACAAATACTATTTTGAATATACAGTTTAAAATATAGTTTGAAGTATTATTTTGATAGGCAGTTTAAAATCATGTATCAGAGATAAAAGAATTTATATCTTTATGATATATAGTTTCAAACAAGATGATTAGGATATCAATTGTAAGGTAAAAACTAACAAACACTATTTTTTTTTTTACTTAAAACAATAATTGAAAATCAGAAAACTTATATAAATTGATACTCTGGAAATCAACAAACCCAATCACACTTAAGAATTTATTCTATTAAATATGGCTGACAGCCATGGGGTTTTAGCCTTGTGAATGTTTTTATATTAGAAACAAGATAAATGAAATCAGTTATCACTTCGGCAATGGCATAGGACACAGTATATTAATATATATCAAAGAATCTCAGGAGATATATATACTTCCAACAAAAAAAAAATCCACACCTTTTGGACTAAATAGCGGTGAAATATCAAAGATCTATCAAATACTCAGAGTTGTTTGCATTTACTGAGAAAGACAAAGGTTTCAAAATTCTGCCAGCCACAAAACTACAAAGATCATAAGAGCTTTCACAGTGACTGCCTACAGATTGGCAAGATCTCTTTTAATTTATAAAAATTCAAGCCTTATATCTATCTAAATATATCAATTGTATAGCATATGCATATATATACACATACACACACACTCTCTCTATATATATATATCAAATCTTGTATACGTGAACCCACAGATTTCTTTTTACAGCTAATAACCTAACACCAACCAAACAGAATAGGTCTGAAAGTGCAGATACAGCTTGGCAAGTAAAGTGGTCCTGTGCATTGTGTGCATGTCTCAATTTATTACATCTCCCCCATATATATTCCATTGTTTTAACTATTTACCCAAACTGAAATTGAAATAAGGTATTTCAATGTTACTGAGCAACTCTACTCTGTAGGTCTCGTAATGATGCAATGTACAAATGTAAAATAACATTTATATATTTTACTTACCACGTTATCAAGTCCCTCACCAAATGAAACTACTGTAACCTAGAGCATAAGGCTCAAGCAGGTTTTAAAAAACCCAAAGCTAAATTTCTTGTAAGTACAACTAATTCTGTGTGCTAATAATGTTAATACTGATACTTAATTTCATAGCCTATTCAACATCAGTAAAATGGAAACTTTAAATTCACCTAAGCCTTATATTGCTTATGGGCAACAGTTTTTCAATTCTGTGATCCCAAAGTGCTCTGACCATATCACATACTGATACAGATAATTAGTGCTTGGGCCTATTCATAATTAAAACAAGTGAAATGGTGAACTCACATAGGCACCTCATTACTTATGGGTCAACCTTTCCCAAGACTGAGTTCACAGAGAGCTTTGGCCAAACTGCCCAAATGGCATAATTATGCAGTATCATAAATTTCTCTGCTCACATATTTTTTTCTACCAGATTATAGGTGCCATAAAGCCAAGGATCATGTTTTAATTTTATGTCATCAGCATCAAGTACAGCAATTATTAAGAAATAGATATTGAACTGTTTCAGCATGTTTCACCATGAGATGTTTGTAAGAGTAGAAAATTGCTTAACAATCTGGGGTGATTCCAATAACTGATACCTATTATTCCATTTACTATGTACCTAAAATTGTGCTAAATGCCCCCCAAACAATATCTAATTCTTTCGATTCTGTGTGTTAAAAATTCTGTACTCATTGCACAAATGAGGAACCCAGGAATCAGAACAGTTAAGCTACTTTACTAAGGGCACTCAGCAAGTTATTAGGAGAATCAGAATTTTAAAAGATCCCTTTAATCTTAAATTACCTTAAAAATAGTCATCATCATAATAACTTGCAACAGTGGCTAATTCAACACAATTTCAAACCTCTTTTAAGAAATCTCAAATTTCTTATGGGAAAACTTAGCTGTCAGAATTCTCATTTATAATATCTTCAAATTATTAAGCACTGTCCATGCATATCACACATAGAATTTTACTGACTATCAAAGTGTTGGATCTGTATTTAGTAACATAAAAAGATGTTCATAATATATTAGGTGAAAAGATAATCAAGTTTAATAGGTTTTCTGTTGCCTATTTAGTTGTGGATATATACTAATATATAGAAAAATTATCTGATACACTGCACATCAGATTGTAACCATGGTCTCTTGATAATGGGGTTAAAAATAATTTTTCTTTACTTTTATCTCTATTTTTCTATTTTCTCCTACTATAAACATGCAAAGACAAAACATTAAATAAATTATGAAAGGATCTATAACATTATTTTAAATTTTATTGTTTAAAAATAATTTAAAAGTTTTAAGGTAGAGCATATTTAATCAAATTGTCTACTTTTTAAAAAGTTTGAAAGTTTATTGAAAAGTAGATGAGGAAGAGATGAAGACAGTCAAATAATAAAAATTGTGATCTCATTAGCAAGTCTACTGTTCATATCACTATAACAGTAGTCATAACTGTCCTAATCCACAATATGGTCAGCTAAACCTGACCATTCTGCTGAAATGGAATGTATGAGACCCTCGAAGGCTTCAATGACTCTGTCTATATTCAGTTTTCCCACCGCTTTAACCCACTTATTAATTCATTTCAAAAATGTTTAGGCTCTAGGGTATGTTCATGAGCAGACACACGTGTGTGTGTGTGTGTGTGTGTGTGTGCATGTACCTATATACAAGTAAATATATATCTATACATATATACACATATATAATCTCATACTTGCATACATATAATCTATTCAGATCTCTAATACCTAATCAGATATCTAACAACAGTAGGCACTTCTGAATAAAATATCACTGGAACAAAATAAAAACTAACAAAATGTGTTACTTATCTTCAAGAAATTACAGGTTCAGAAGGCTTCTCTTGTGTTATTTGCTCATAGCATCATATCTTCAAGGATATAACATATCTAAAACATTCTGATACTTCCTTATTCATTTTTAAAATGTCAGCCTCATCCTATACCACAAACTGACATATATCCTTGGAATTAAATAAAAGTAATTTTTAAAAAGAAGTCTGCAATATCAAAGGTACCATATTTAAATAAAAACTACCACAGAAAGGACAGTAAGATAAACCATTTAATTTTTTCACCTTAGATTTTTTTCTTAAAAAAAAAAGTGAAATATATCTTAAATTACTTCACTGCCTATTGCACAGAAAGTCCTAGTGATAGATCTATTTTATTATTGTTTGCTTCAATACCTATTTTCCTTCTTTCTTCTTACTTCCAGCAACATTCTCAAAACCATGCTCACAAACAATAAATACTGAAAGCAGTGGCACTGAAGCATGACATACTCATTCTCTGCTAAGACTGGTTACCACCAAAGCACAAAAGTCCAGTTCTGCACCCTCAAGAGCAACATTATTTCTATTTAAAAACTCCCAGAGAAGACAAAGTCAGCCTGTAATTATGTATCTGCAGCCACTCTACCTGCTTTGCTTCCTGCTTGCAGCCAGTATGCAGTACCATGAAAAGTATTAGTCATGTGGCCTCAAAAATCAACTTCAAAATCAAAGCTTGAGCTTTGGTTATGTGTTTGCTTGTTTTGCTTTCTTTGTTTTTATTTCTAATCCTTGGAAAACGCGAGGTTTCAAATTTCCTCCTGTTAACTTGCTACTAGAATCAACAACTAAACAATAATTGTACCCCATCAAGAACTGGGCAGCTCAACAACTGCTGAGAAAAAGTATATTTGACATTTTTCTCCACAGGACTCCATTCTCCGTTCCTGTACTGGTTCAGGGAACATGGCTATAATTGAGAAAAGTCTAAATGCAACAAAAGATTCATTCCACAGGAAATACATACATATATCTTTAAAATATTTTATATAACTCACTTTAAGTGGAACTAGATTTGTCTCCAAATTCACATTAAAGATCATATTTATAAGCATTTTCTTATTAACATTCTAAATTTAAAAGATGGAAATGCTTCCCAATATGATAATAAGCGCATTAAGATACTGTTCACTGATTATTTGCTACATTTCTACAGTACCAATATGTGTATTAAAATTATTATCTCTAACCAAATTTGCCCCTGCTTCAAGATCTTTCTAGTGAATAAAAAGAATCACAGATTTTTTCAGGAAGGAAAATTATCTTTTCTGCAGAAAAATAAATAAATAAAAGCTCTAACTGACTACAAAGAAAGTATTCCAAAATTTCTATTTCCCGTTTCCACAGCTCCTTTACATCATTCCAAACACCTTTATTAGGCATAACATCTTAGATTAGCAAACAATGATTTAATGATTTCATCCTTATGCACAAAAATATGATGTCTTTCACTGAAAGAAAAAAATTTTCATTAATTAAAAGCAAAAATTAGTTTTTCTAAAAATAAAATAATGCAAATCCAAAATTTTAAAAAAGAAATGACTTCATATCTAAACACTCATATAAAATACTAATCACATAAAGTCTATAAAGCCAACAACTGCATTTAAACTTACAAGTACTCTCAAAAAATGTGTTTCTACGTGGTCCATCTGCGTCTGACTCAACTGAAGTATTTATCTAAATCAAGATTTCTGAGATGCTTGCCAAAATGCCTGTTACTGGACTCCATTTCTGGACATAAGGTCTACAAATAGGCATGTAAACAAAAACCTTCTCATATCATTAGTATGTACACCAAACTCTTTTAAACGTCTGCTGGTAGACATGCTGCTTCTGTACCCTACTGTAGATTTTATAAACAGTGTCACTTAGGCTACACTAAATTTATATTTAAAACACTTTTTCTTCAATAATAAATTAATCTTAGCTTATAGCAACTTTTCTATTTTATAAACTTTTTAATTTTTTTCTCAACTTTTGGACTCTTTTATAATAACATGTAATTTAACAACACAAGTATTGTAAAGCTGTACAAATATATTTTCTTTCTTTGTATCTGTTGGTCTACCCAGGGTCAGGATTATCAATATCACTGTCTTCCACCTCCACATCTTGTCCCTCTGGAAGGTCTTCAGGAGCAATAACACAAATGGAGCTGCCATCTCCTATTCTAACAATGCCTTCTTCTGGAATCCCTCCTGAAGAGCCTGCCTGAGGCTGCCTTATAGTTAACTAATTTTTTAACATACATAGTGGAAGTACTCTCTAAAACAACAGTTTGTACTATAACAAATGCATAAGTGGTAAATTATTTATTATCACTTTCAAGCAGCATATACTGTACATGATTATATATGCCCTACTTTTACACAACTGGAAGCACGGTAGGTTTGTTCGCATCAGCATCTCCACAGATACATAGGTAGTGCATTGCACTGTGAATGGTGCTGTCGCTATGTGATTCGTAGTTTTCGGCTCAATTATAATCTTACGGAACCACCACTGAAGATGTGGTCCATCATTGACTAAACAATCTTAACTGGTGCATAACTGAAAATAGAAGATGCCAAGCAGCACTGGGGCATGATATGAGCTGTGCTTCCAGCTTGTACCAACAGAGGGATTCTTCCAAATGTTCCAAGCGGTCATTCCCTAGAGTTGATGATATTCACTTGGCTTTGGGCATCCAACTAAGTGATTGCCAAAAATGCTCAATATATTGCTTCTTAATAAAGATTACATGAACTGATAATCAATAGGTTTTTTTGTTTTTGTTTTTAGCTTTTTAGAGGAATATGAACCACTTTAATAACTCAGTTTTACCGGGTGTTCCAAGTTTGATAAAATTCAAATATATTTATTTTTCATAAGATCACATTTATCTTTTCAGGATTATAATCTCTACCAATATATCCCCCTTCAGGATGTTTCTGTTGAGAGTACAGAGCTGGACTGTTGTGCTTTGGTGGTAACCAGTCTTAGAAGAGAATGAAGATGAGTATGTCATGCTTCAGTGCCACTGCTTTTAATATTTATTGTTTGTGAGTGTGGTTTTGAGAATGTTGCTGGAAGTAAGAAGGAAGATGGCGAATAGTTATTGAAGCAAACAATAATAAAATAGATCTATCACTGGGACTCTCTGTACAACAGACAGTGAAGTAATTTAAGATTTATTTCACTGTTCTTCTTTTAAGAAAAAAATCTAAGATGAAAAAAATCAAATGGCTTATCTTACTGTCCTTTCTGTGGTAGTTTTTATTTAAGTATGCCATATTTGATATTGCAGACTTCTATTTTTTTTTTTTTTTTTTTTTTTTTTTGAAATGGAGTCTAGCTCTGTTGCTCAGGCTGGAGTGCAGTGGCACAATCTCGGCTCACTACAACCTCTGCCTCCCAGATTCAAGAGATTCTCCTGCCTCAGCCTCCAGAGTAGCTGAGACCACAGGCATGCATCACCATGGCCGACTACATTTTGTGGTTTTAGTAGAGATGGAGTTTCACCATGCTGGCCAGAATGATCTCAAACTCCTACCTCATGATTCACCCACCTTGGCCTCCCAAAGTGCTCAGATTACAGGCATGAGCCACCACATCTGGATGATATTGCAGACTTCTTCTTAAAAAATACTTTCATTTAATACCAATGATATGTGTTAGTTTCTGGTATAGGGTGGAGCTGATATTTTTAATATGTGTCTATGTCATGATGACTTATTCAAAGTTAATAGTGATGGGCGGAGGAGGGCGTGGGGTCCTATTTCCTTTTGTTCTCTTCCCTAAGGCAGAAATGATGGCCACATAACATCCAGTCAACCTAATTTCCAAACTGAGACAGTTCAATATCCAGGATACTTGATATTCCTTCATAAAAATATAAAAATGCAAACATGCTTAATTCCTGGACAAAATTCTCTTCACAATGCCTTTAATCATGCAAATGTTACACATTTTCTTCCCTTGATGCAATATTTGTAAATCTTCCTAAAAGAGATCCGCAGATCGTATCACTATCGAACAAACCAAAGAGTCACAAATTGCTAATCTACCATGAGAAAGGGGGGAAAAATCATTAATCATAGGGTGTCAGAGGATCTTTAATCCAGCAGATAGGAATTTGACCAAGACATTCCTAGAACAACTACTTTTTAGAAGGTTTGTCAATCCAGACTTGTTAAATTTCTATATTTTAATTTTAATTTTTATAGATTTTGGAAGCACAAGTACAGAGTCTTACATGTATACACTGCACAGTGGTGAAGTCTGGGCTTTTAGTGCACTGACCAAATTTCTGTATTTAAGTGTTTACAGATAAGTAATTCTGAATCAGCTATCAATTAGCATTCATTGCATAATTTAAAGCCAAATGTCTCCAGTGCAATTCTTCAAATTATGAGAAACTTTAACAAATTTCAAGCTAAAGTACAAAAGAGAATACGAATGTCAATATAAAATGAGACTCCAAGCAAAAACAGGAAAAAAAAAAAAGTAGGCAGTGTATTTTTAAGCTTCTTTTGGAAAATAAATTCATGCTGAATAAATTGAAGTGACATTTGGTTTCTCATAATTCCAGCCTGTCCTGATGGCCTCCAAAGTAACAGATTCTTAAATGTAGCCTTCTTTCTGTAAAACTGACACCTAGCCAGAATTGTCAAGGCAAAAGATTATTTTTAAAGCTGCTCTTATAATATTATTTAGAATCATATTATATAATTATATGGAATTATCAATTAACAGCTCAATTACCAAAGAGTCAGCAATAAAAATTGGTTTCCTGGCAATATCTGTTTTATTTGTATACAGATTAGCTGTTAAATCATCAACATTATAAAACATTACAAATGAACCAAAAGATATAATAATACTAAGGGGAAATAAGAACGATGTCAAACTTCCTGAATTTAAAATGTCTCCTTGAGCAAGAATCTGCCTCATATACATATCATAAAATCAAAAACGTCTGTCATCCTCAAGATAAGTAAATGTATTGAAAGTAATTTAAACTCTATAAAAGGAAATACAAAAACTTAGTAATTTCTGAAGTAGAACTCCTATCAGAGGGCATGAGGAGGAACTATAATAATGCAAAAAATGATATATTCAATAGTCATATACTTTCTAATTACCCTGACCACAGATATATCCTAACAGAGATAGAGAACAAAAATAATGCAAAATGACATCATCCAATTTTCCTCTGAGAGCCGAGAGAGGCAGGTAATAACAGAAAAGAAACTGGACACAGTAAATGCGGCTAGCAGTGGATAACCATCTAGTTTAGAGCTGAGACCTTTAGTTCAGCCATATATTGCAATGGATTATACAATAAAAAATATATTCTAACTACTACTGGAAAGAGAGGAGGAGAGAGGGGAGAAGAGAGAGTGAGAAAAAGACAAGGAAAGGAAAAAGAAATATTCCTGACAAAAAAAAGTACTAGGTGAAAGACCAATTGTAAGGCCGATAGCCTCGCCGGGAGTCAGATGAGCGCACCCACCCCCTCCACACCTGATAACACCTATTATCAGCAGGCCGGACATCCTACTTAGCACCTGCCTCCTCCATGCAGGCTCCCCACACCCACTTCTACATTCCACCCCCAGCCCCACACTCAGCGCTAAATCATGTCCTCAGCCCTGCCAAAATTCAAAAATCCCGCCAAGAGCCTGACCAATGGCAGCTCGCCAAGTCCGGGTCCAGTCTCTCTATAGCCAATACAATTGCCCATGCTTTGTTTCCCCTCTAATCAATCTATTGCCTTTGCCTGTCCACCTGTCGATAGCCCCACTGGGCTACCAATGGCAGCTTGCCAAGTCCAGGTCCAGTCTCTCTATGACCAATGCAGTTGCCTATGCTTTGTTTTCCCCACTGACCAATCTATTGCCCTCACTCCCTCTAAAATCCCATGCCCAGAACGGCCGGGCGCGACTTCTCTGGCCCCTCTTCCTCGGACCATAGAACCTCGCCCGGGAGCTGAATAAACTGGAATTTAACTTTTCTGATATCGGCCTCAGTTTCCTCATTTTGATTTTGACAATACACCTTACACCAATACTATGAAATTAATTCAAATTCTAATCCCAAATCAAATCATTACTGCTGCTTTCTTACACAAAAAGATGTATAATAACAAGAAAGCTAATTAAATGTTTCTCATTAAATTTCTTTGGTGTTCAAAGTCTATCAAGTATCTTCCATTTGCCCCTCTAAGTTCACCCCCCAACCTTTTGCACACCACTCTCTGATTAAAGTAGCTGGTATGTGGGGACTGCATCAGGGTACCCACGCTTTTCTCTGTAGACAGCTACTCTCTCTGAAAAGAAATTAACAACCTGCCCATTAAACATTGAACGACTACTTAAAAATACCTGTTTGGAACTGAGTATTATCTATTCTGTCAAACAAACCCCCAAAATGAACTTGCAAAATTAAATTCCATTATAAAATGGAAACAGTATATACGATACCAGACAAAAGCAAGTTTAGAAGGCACAAGTAAACTAAATACTCCAACTAGTGACTTGGACTCCAAAGTCACTTGCTCCTACTATGTTTCCACCTCTCCCTTAACCCACAACTTTGGTGTCATGAACAGGCCCCAATGGCCAGGAAGCTAAGAAGGAAAATGCATGAGACTGTAGAACAGCTCCATCTGCATAGAACATCTGCATAAGCTAGGAGTGAATTGTAAGCCCATTCAGTGCCAGCCTTTCCAATGAGCCGAACTAGGTTGTATGTGTGGTTTTCCACTTTGGAATAAAAAGTAACTAGAGATACAGTTCTACAGTACTTATGAGCTAGTAAGGGCAAGTTCTGGCAAACAGGGCATAATCTTGGAAAGAAAGTAATTTAAAAATCAGTGACAGATATTGACAACTAGGAAGAAGCACAGAGTAGGATGCTAGTCATGCCCATATAAATACCCATCACAGAACACACAGGCAGCAGTGGGCTCTTAGACATAGGTGAACTCTGATGATCAGTTCACTGGATGTCAGGACAGCCAGTTTATTTAAAAAGCCCTAAATATATAAGTCTAAAATCTCTTCTTAATCCCCCCATAAACACTAATTTTTGTTTCTAATTATTATACAAAAACTATAGTAATGGGAAAGGTAAAAACAAAACAATAACGAAATCTTCAGACAGTGATTACAGCGCCATGAAGACAACTGTCTGCTTTGTTCCTATAGCTCAGCACCCAACACAATGCCTGACATATACTAAGCATTAAAATACAGTTGTTAGATTAATGAATATACATAACACTATGAGAATTATACTAAGCCAGGTCAAAAAATAAAACGAAATAGAAAGCCTGCTATTAACCTAGATGATTGTCCCTCAAAAATATGACATATTAGACTATAATACAACATATTTTATATTAGGCAAACATATTCAATGACTCCACTTCCTACTAAATCCCAGATTTGAATATATTAAAAATATTCCAGGGCCGGGTGCAGTGGCTCACGCCTGAAATCCCAGCACTTTGGGAGGCCAAGGTAGGTGGATCACGAGGTCAGGAGTTTTGAGACCAGCCTGGTCAACATCGTAAAACCTCATCTCTACTAAAGATACAAAAAATAGCCGCACATGGTGACAGGCACCTGTCATCCAGCTACTCAGGAGTCTGAGGCACGAGAATCGGCTGAACCCAGGAGAAGGAGGTTACAGTGAGCCGACACTGTGCCATTGCACTCCAGCCTGGGGGAACGGCAAGACTGTCTCCAAAAAAAAAAAAAAAAAAAAAAAAAAACATCAAATAAGTGTGGTCTTTGTTCCTACAATCTATGAAATTTATGCATTTAAATCTGCAAGCTATAAATATTGAAATCAAAGTTACAGTACTGTTCCTATAACTAACTAATGATAACCAAAGCCCAGGTCATTTAATTTTTTTCCTATTATTCATTCCAAAAACTTTGAAGTCATCCTTGATTCTTCTCTTTCTCTCACATCTAATCCATCAGGAAGTCCTTTTGACTCAGCTTTCATAACAGATATAGAACACATTCAATTTTATAATTTCTCACCATCACTCCTAAGATACTGATCCAAGTCACCATCATCTCTCATCTGGATCACATAATAGCCATAACTAGTCATCCTCTTTACATCCTTGCCTCCTACAATCTATTTTCAATACAGTCACCCAGAGTCATCATTTAAAGTGAGAAGATCATGTCATTTGTCTTCTCAAAGCTCTTCAGTGGCTCCTCATGTCACTCACAGTAAAAGCTAACCGAAGTCTTTACAGCAATCTACAAGTACTTGTATCATCTGATCCTTCCTCCCCTAGCTTTCTTAATGACCTTTCTTACTGTTCTGTCTCTGGTTCATTCTGTCCCATACAAACTCTCCTATTTGCTGTTTCCTGAAAACTCTAGGTCAGGGGTCCCCTCCAGTCCATGGCCTGTTAGGAACTGTGCCACACAGCAGGAGGTGAGTAGCAAGAATAAATACAAAGAAGCTTCATCTGTATTTATAGCCACTCCTCATTACTTGCATTACTGCCTGAGCTCCACCTCCTGTCAGATCAGGGGTGGCATTGGATTCTCATAGGATAATCTAGTAGGGTCAATAGAACCCTATTGTGAATTGCACATGCAAGGGATCTAGGTTGCATGCTCCTATGAGAATATAATGCCTGATGATCTGTCACTGTCTCCCATTACCCCCAGACAGGATCATCTAGCTGCAGGAAAACAAGCTCAGGGCTCCCACTGATTCTACATTATGGTGAGTTGTATAATTATTTCATTATGTATTACAATGTAATAAAATAGAAATAAACTACACAAAAAATGTAATGCACTTGAATCATCCTGAAACAATCCTCCTGCCCCCTATTCATGGAAAAACTGTCTTCCACAAAACCAGTCCCTAGTGCCAAACTGGTTGGGGACCCCTGCTCTTGGCAAATCCCTTTGTAGAGGCTTTTGCACTGGCCATTTCTTAGGTCTAGTACACTGTTCTACCAGATAGTACATGACTAATTCCCCTTCAGGTTCTTCCACAAATGTGAGCTTCTCAATAGTTCCCAACCCGAAATATGCCCATTTTAAATTGCCCCTCCACACTCAATTACCATTTTTATTATACTCCTTTATGTTTTCTTTTTGCCATACATTTATCATCCAATATTTGTGATGTTTACTGTGGATCACCTGTCTCTTGTTGCTGGAAAGTAAGCTCCTCAAATGTATGAGCTGTATGGTCTCCTCATTCACACTTATATTCCAAGTGTCTCTATCAGTACCTGGCACATAGTAAAAATTCAATAAATTGCTGGCATGAATTCCGTTTCTTCACTTGAACAAAAGGTGAGAGTTGTACAAATTTGCCCCTCCTATCTATATAAGTACTTTCTGTAGCCATCTGTTATTTTGCTAAATATAAACAAAATTTTACTTGATTAAGAGCATTAGGCATAATCAGTCATAAACAACTTGAAGGCAGAAACTCTGGTTTATTTCTAAAGCTTTCCAAAATAACTTTTATTCTTACTCTTATATACAAAGCATTAAACTACAATTGTATTTTTAAATGTCATGTTAAGTTTTACATATTAATGTATGTGTGTAAAATAAATACACTAAATTTCCTAAATGTATTTTCCAGTTGAAAAACTTCAATAAAAAATAATCACCATTCAAAGATAAAGCTCAAGTCAAAAAGCTATAGAGAAATTTGTATTTTAGAGGTTTTATACTGTGTAAGTTGTTTGAAGCAAGTACCCTCTTTTCAAATTACTATCAAGTTTTTTTATTCTCTTTATTTAATTAAATATCAGTCATTTGGGGGAAGAACCTATAGACTCAATAGTGTTGAACCAATATTTGAATACAGTATTAAATTAAGTTTTGCAAGATTACCAACTTTAAAGCACAGAGTTTATCACTCACCATCTGGCATGTGTGAGTTCTACTAAACCACTTAGGCTACTTGCTACTTCCTGATCATCAGATTTAAAAGCATTTTTGCTTTAGGGTACTAGTTTGAGATGATGTTTTCTGCATACCTAGATGGTCAAGGTCTCCATGAGCCATGTTATGACAGAGATCAAGAACACTGTTATCACCCTGCCCTAAAACAATGAAGGTGTTCAGCTCTCCTCGCTAGCTGAAGACAGTTGGCCTCTAATCTAATTGGCGCAACAAGAAAAAAAAGATGCCATATCAGCTGCAGCATACCAGGTACAAAGGACTACAGTAGTCACCCACTCTCTGTAGTTTCAGTTACCTGAAATCAACTGTGGCACAAAAATATTAAAGGGAAAATTCCAGAAATAAACATAAGTTTTAAATTGTATGCCATTGAGAATAGTGTGATTAAATCTCAGACTGTCCCAGCTCCATCTCACCTGGGACCTGAATTATCCCTTTATCTGATGTATCTACATGGTCTATTCTATCCGTCACCTAGTCATTTAGTAGGTATCTCAGTTATCAGACCAAATAAATAGTATATATACTGTTCAGTATACTATTCAGTATATATACGATTCAGATAGTTCAGCACTATCTGCAGTTTCAGGGATCCACTTGGGAGCCTTGGAACACATCCCCCGTGGATATAGGGTGACAAATGTATACTGATATTACATTTTGGAAAACAAAGCAACTAGAGTCGTTCACTGATGAGGATTATGTTACTCCACAGCTGATCTCCAAGATCCATTCATCCAATCAGCAAATCAAAAAGGGATGTTATAATACGCTCCACTGAGACTGAAGTCTTTGAAGATTCTCTGCAATGTTTGTATGGATGTGATACTGCTCATGGTTCTGTCTTTTGTTAGTGAAGGGCAGTTTCAGGAGCTTCTACTTAGTCTTCCTAAATAATCCTCACTCCACAAGGGATCAATGTGAAAATTCTGCCAATTTCCAGGCTTAATGCAATCATGCATTCGGGAAGTGGGAAAAATCACAGGATTAGTCAGCCAGAACACTGAACCCCACAATGTTACAGATACAGCTGAAAGTCAATTTATCAGATGACTTCCATGAGCCTTGAATCTAACTGATAGGCCACAATGTCACTGCACTCATCCCAAGGATTATTCCAGAACCCTTTTTTATTGTCAAAAGTCTGGGCTTTTTCCCAGTAAACAGCAAGTCCCTTTAGGAAAGCCTTGAAGATTTAAAGTATATATTTGTGGTAGTATTTCATGTCCTTTCTCAAGGGAAATCAGCCTCCCCTTAAATCAAGTGTCTCCAAAGGGCTCCTATATCAGTAACAAATGTCAAGTTTCTGCTTGACACAGCTAGAACTTCCCCAGTTATAGAGATCAAGTAAAACTTTAGTAAATGGCCAATTTATTGTATGCTTATATAAGGATATTATAACCAATTAGCCATGACCACTAAAGCCTGCATTTCAAACACTGACTGCCACTCCACATCTTAGCCTATTATGAAAATGATAGTTACCTTATCCATGAAGCCAAAACATTGCCAAAAAAAACCCTTTGCCACCCCTGAACCCCATGATCCCCACTGAAATCAATTTATCTAGCTCAAGGACAGCATATCCCAATGAGATTTCCCAGCTGAGAGCTACCATACAGGTCTGCTCTCCTCACCAATATATTTCTCAATTCTTAATTAGGGGTGTGTCCTCTGGAATCTCACAAGGGTTGTAGTGAGGAGTTCCAGGAGAGGACTGTACATAATAAACGTACTCTGCCACTTCACTTTCCTGTGCCTTCCTCCTACCTGCACAGCTAGAGACGTTAAGGGATCTCAACCCCACTGAAATGTTGGCCACTGCTGAACCCAAGTTTGAGTCAAATAACCAGGCAAATTGCTGGAGCCATTTCCAGATGCTGAAGTTAACACATTAGATCCAGACTCCTGTTAAGAACACTCCTATACATAAATTTGGCTCCATCTAAATTAAATATACACATATTCGCATGTTGCATCCTCCTTAGTCTACTTAGAATCCAACCCTACACATAACTTCCAGATTGCTGCTAATAATGCCAATCATCCCGTGAAAGAGTGGGATCTGGCTCAGTATTAAACTGGAAGGAAATTAGAGGTAAGCATACAGTGAGTAAACAGCATGAAGAGAATAGTATTCCTTTGGCTAGAGAGCTTCCTAAACAATCTTCAGCTTTTGATGTATTCCTTCTTAATCTTAATGTCTGGCAATCTCTCAAATCAGAATTTTTAACGTTTACACAACCACCACCCCAACTAGGTATTATAACCACTCATCTGGAGTACTGCCTCATAACAACTTGAAAATGTAATTGTTACATACCATTCAGCCAAGGAAAGTGTAATTAAAACATGAAGCCAATAAAAGGTTATAAACAGATTTACATTTTTAGAAAGCTCATTCTTGCAATTCAATGAAGAATGGATGAAAGAGGATAGGGTAGTAGAAGCAGGAAGGCTGGTGTGAAGTTGTATCACACGATGGTGACTTTGGACTAAGAAGCCAGCAGTGAAGATGTACAGAATGGAAAAATTCAATAGAACATAAATGATGGATTGGTTGGACAGGTAAAGAGAAGAAAGAGATAATAATGACAGATTTCTACTGAATAGAAATAGTGGCATTAACTAAAAGAGAGATGGTCATCTCCATGTGTAAATCAAAAGGCCAGAGAAGTGGTCTAGGGTATCTGAGGTATAGATATAAATTTTGAAGTAAATGAATATATATATATATATATAATATTAATATATTAAATATCAATATATATTATTTAAAACAAGTAGTATTGCTTTAAATAGCAATATGAAATATATATGTATATATATCTATATACTGATATTTAATATATACATGTTTTTGTATATATATTTCATATTGCTATTTAAAGCAATACTACTCAAATGTGTGCCACAGACCACTGCTGAGTCGCCAACTATTTGTCACTGGTCCATGATGAGATAAGTACTGAAACTGAGAGTAAGCATTTAGAAACTTTTAAAGCAGTTTCACAGAGAATTTTTGTATCTGTTGAATCTAATTTAAAAATTGGTACTTTTATATGTCTTCTTTTTTACTTTTTCTAGCAACTCATGTTTGCTTAATTTTATATAAGTATCAGTCTCTTGTACAATAAAAAATGCTTTTTGTTAAAAAAAAAAGACCCTTCCCACAGGTTGGAAGGCACTGACTTAAAGCTATTACAATGAATGTAATTACTTGCAGAGAGAAATCTAAAGAATAATTCTAATTTTTAAGTACTGGGTATGATTACTTGTTTTGTCTGTCATCTGCTTAAAGCATCACAAAAATTGCATACCCTAGAATGTAATTCCCTGGGTCATTTTATTGTCCATATCTCCTTATCACCATTAATAATATTTACAGAGCACATACTTCTTGCCAGCCAGTCTTTACATGGATTATCCCATTTAATCCTCATAAAATCTTGACAAAGCTGGTATTATTAGCTTCATATTATAAATTACAAAATTAAGGGTTAGGAAGGTTAAATTACCCATAGTGTCAGTCCATTCAGGCTTCTGTAACAAAATACCTTAGACTGGGTTGTTTATAAACAACAGAAATTTATTGCTCCCCGTACTAGAAGCTGCTTAGTCTAAGATCAAGGTGCCAGCAGGTTACATGCCTGGTAAGGGATCTCTCATAGTTTCATAGTTGGTGGCTTGTTGTTGCTTCTTCCCGTGGTGGAAAAGGCAAATGAGCTTCTTCATGCCTCTCTTATAAAGGTACGAACCCCATTCATGAGGATGGAACTCTCAGGACCTAACCACCACCCAAAGGCCCTGTCTCTTAATACCATCATCTTGGGGGTTAAGATTTCAATATACAAATTTGCGCAGGGGTAATACAAACACTCAGACCACAGCACATAGCTAATAAGGAGCTGAGACTTGAACTCTGGCAAACTGACTCACTGTCAGCCTACCCATCAGCGATTTTATATATTTAAAGCAAAATATTTCATGTGAAACTCATCAAAACTTCTAAGTGTGCAATATGCAGACCCAAAAATTCATTTTGGGTGTATAACATTTTTGTTATCATGTAAATTTTATATTCTACCATTTATCACTAGATGATTCCTATTACCGCCAACTAGCCAGTAATTTACTCAAGAACAAAAGACAGAGGTGCACTTTCTAGAACAAAACATACTGCCTGGCAAATACTGAGTGAGTTAATGCCTGTCTCAAGAGCATTTGGACCTGAGAATTTATCCCTCCTTAATAGAAAAATAAAATAGCTTACCCTGTCCATCAGCTTAGGTAACACAATAATGTAGTCACAGATTCTCTAGTTGCCTTTTTTTACTGAGAGGTTTCATTACTGACTTGAGTTTTTCCATGAGGCTTCCAAAACTGGTTAAGCCAATTTTACCTTGGCTTATCATCCTCTGAAAACTGACATACATTCTATTCCTTTAGAAAGTATTTCTGCTGATTTTCCTGCATTTATTTTTAACTATAAACACATATCCAAACATTATATAAATTATATATGGCTTTTTATTAAGTTTCTTCAGTTCCTTTCCAAAGCCCATTATAAACAATAAAAAATAAAAATTGGGCAGGATGTGATGATCACACCTGTAATCCCAGCACTTTAGAAGGTCGACGTAGGCGGATCACTTGAGCCCAGGAGTTCAAGACCAGCCTGAGCAGCATAGCAAGACCCCATCTCCATAAATAATTTATAAATAATCCAGGAACAGTGGCATATGCCTGTAGTCGCAGCTATTCAGGAGGCTGGGGCAGGAGGACTGCTTGAGCCTAGGAGTTCAATGCTGCAATGAGCTGTGATCTTGCTACTGCACTCTAGCCTGGGCAACAGAATGAGACCCTTTCTCAAAAAAAAAAATAATAATAATAATTAACCAATACATATTACAGTATATCGGTTATTTATTATTTAATCTATTTTTTCAACTTTTGTCTATCTCACAGCTGAATTTTGTCATAGTTCCAAAAAAGTAACAGTTTCAGCTATACATAGAGAATTTCTCTTTTTTTTGTTTTAAGCTGGTGTCTACCCATATATAAAGCTGGCCTTTAAGAGAAGCCAAAATAAAGCAAAAAACAAATAATCATGAACTACATGGTCACAGGTTAGAGATTACTTAACTTCTAATTACTATTTTTCTCATAAACGTACTAGGGAGAAGAGAACTAAACCTGAGATAAATGGCTACAATAGCAATCAAAGGCTACTCAATAAGGCACAGAATCAAAAATGAGGAGTATGAGATAGTTAAAGCCATTATGAGATTTTGCTATCTTTCATCAACTATACAAACAGCTAAGAATAGTGCATCTGGATTACCTATCTCTGGAAATTACAACAAGCTCCTACTGTATTGCCTAAGAGTGTTGGAAAGCGCACGTGCGCGCGCACACACACACACACACACACACACACACACAATTTATTTAAAATCACATTTTGTCTAAAAGAATCTATCACAGACATTAAGAGCTGAAAGTAGTCTTAGGGAATTCACCCTCTCAGTAACTGAACTGAGATCCAAACCACTAATTATTCAGCCCTAAAATCTCTCTCTCACACACACACATACAGAAAATGCCAATTGACAGGGATTTAAAAGGTTAAGAAAAAACAGAGTACAGCACCAACATAAGTCATACAGCACCAAATCTAGCTATTTTTGGCTTATTCAAATTTGTAGTATTTCCTGGGTTATAATTGAACCTAAACTAAAAATCAAAATAAAATAAAACCACAATGTCATTAACAAATAACAACTAACATCTGTATAAACACGTCTTTGATGTCATAAAATATTATCTAAAACTTTTAATACTTATCATTGTATTTTTAGCCAGATCTGCCATTAATGCAAAAATGGATGTTAATAATGTGTAATAATCAGTAAGGTTTCAATCTTGAGAAATATGCAGTTCAACAAACCGTTTGATTTTTTTTTAAGCCAAAGAAAAAGTATTCAGACCTGGAGTGAATCACAATGTGATATAGCCTCAGTTGTATTTAAAAGTGTAAATTCTGTTTTAAGCATTTCCACTCCACTTGAGAAAGAGCAACCACAAAATTCCCAAATGTCAACACAGATGGAAGTCGAGAGGAACAGCAATGAAATTTAAAATGCAAACTATAACCTAAAAAAGAAGTACTTCCTTTCTCCCTAACGTTATGATGAGTATCCCCCAGAGAGAAGAAAAGCCCATTTTCTCCCATGTTTGTACACAGAAATCAGTACAATTAATGGGAAAACATTCCAACTAATACAAGGCATAATATAAAGCCATGTATACATCATATAAGTTACACGAATATGTGGTATGTATGCAACACAAATATACATACATACAACACGTATGATATATAAAAATGTATACTACAGGGCCGGGCACAGTGGCTCACACCTGTAATCCCAGCACTTTGGGAGGCTAAGGTAGGCAGATCACCTGAAGTCAGGAGTTCAAGACCAGCCTGGCCAACATCGTGAAACCCTGTCTCTACTACAATTACAAAAAATATTAACTGGGTGTGGTGGCAGGCACCTGCAATCCCAGTTACTCAGGAGGCTGAGGCAGGAGAATCGCTTGAATCCAGGAGTCGGAAGTTGCAGTGAGCTGACAGCATGCCATTGCACTCCAGCCTGGGCTACAAGAGGGAAACTTCTGTCTCAAAAAAAAAAATGTATAATACATATTTATATTATAACCAGATTTCTAATTTTAGTTAGTTTAGCCCTCCATCTACCTATCTATATTCCCTAGGATCTCTTGAAAATCTTGATATTATAAAAAGATATTTCAAAACTTAACCTCAATGTAAACCAGTAGTGCCTTAAAATAAGACAGCAAAGGCTTTCTCTTGCATGCTTTTGTTTGCCAGACTTTACCCCATTAAACACCTAAATTCTTCTAGAGGATGTCATTATAACCAACTTCAGACACAAAGAGTAGCTTCAAGAGCCTCAACTTAGAATGCTGTCTCCTCTCAAGTCAAAAATCATACCTAATTTATAACCATTTAGGATGGAAAGGTAGGTAACTTGTTTCATTCACTTTTAAAATACTACTTTAAAAAGAGAATTTGCTACCTATTAAATGAACTTGAATGTTTTTTAAAAATCAGCAAATCAGTCTCTTATTCTAGTGTAAAGTCTGTTGTTCAGGAAAAGTCTATGAACAACTTTAAAAGTTCAGGTGAACAATTAAAATACTATTCATTAAAAAAGGATGGCTTATGACAAAAAACTGAAACAGATTTGAAATAAATATGAAAATTGGGCATGTCTTCCCCTCAGTAATAAAAATAAAATAATATTTTTGCAAACGAAATAATACCAAAGAAGTCATAGGCACCTCATCATTTGATATGCTATAAACACAAAAAGAAAACCTTCTTAGGAAATCCACATCAAATTTTAACAGTGAAGGTGAATGGAGCCAGCAAGGATAGAAATTACTACTGGCCTGGCTGGAAAAGCATGTTGAACCTGAGGCAAAAGAACTTTTTTAAATAGGAGAATGTTCTGAAATAGAAAGCATGTTAAACAGAATTGCCCGAGGACTGTTAGGAAATGAAAAATTACACTAACTGCATTGGGAGCAGCAACCTGATAAAAGCACAATGCACAAATTACAATCTTCTTCACGAGTAGTATTAGACACGAGAAAGGTTAAGCTGTATGTGAGAGAGGTTTCACCCACCACAGGCCACTACACGATAAAAGAATTACTCCCAACCGTTTCTAGGGACCCTCCAACAACTACAGTAATAAATATTTCTAGATTTCTAATATAATAGAACTAGCTAGACCAGACCCCTAGTCAATACATATTTGCAAAACACCCCTGAGTACAAACCTCTATTCTAAATTCTATAGAAAACACCAAAAGACAATAATGTGTTCCCTAACTACATTCTTCTCTTCTTAAATTCAAAACACAGCCAGCATCCAGAGATGCTCAATGAGTCAGCACGTACTAAACAGCATAGTGTGGAAAAGACAACATGGATGAGAGCAGGAAAACAACATTCCATTGGAAGAATGTGACTGATTGCTCATGAAGGCAAATACTTTTATAAATAGCAATGCTTTTACACTGAGTACAAGGTTACTGTTAAGTGTTTAAAGTGAGATATGCAAATATAAACACTGAAGAAACTACCATCTAAAGAAAACAAGTGAGACATGAAGAAAATAACATAAAAAGACATAAGGCACACACATCATGATGAACACACACACACACCCTGCCCACAATATTATCACTAGTTTTAAGTTTAGCAGAGAGGCAATCTTTCCAACTTCCCTCTCTTACAGGCAAAGACCAACTCAAAAATAATGCAAGTCATAATGAGTCACTTCACTTTAGCAAGATTCTTGGGACAACGAAATTAGGAACAGCTGTTAACTTGGGCTGAATCCAAGTGAAATTAAAACATCCAGAACTTTACGAACATCCAGGTCTAGGGCTATTAAAGCAGATCGCAGTCACCTGATCTCAGTCACTTTAACAAGAAAGACCAGATTTATTTTGTCTGGCCCATGTTTTTGTTTTGTGTAGTTTGTGTTTTTGCTGTACAGGATGGGCATGATCCATTTAGCATTAAAAAAATTACATAAATAAAAATTTCCGCAATGAAAAGGTCAATGTGGGCTAGCTATGCCAAATAACTTGAGGCAAACATGACCACCTACTTAGCCACAGTTAAGTACGTGGCATACCTCCATGTTTACATTCAACATATCATCTATTTCTCTTCAAATATAAAAAGTTCACTGGTCAATAATTGTTCATTCCATATCTTACAAAGTCAGAATCTCTATATGTCTAATTACTTCTGTTATGAACACAGAGCTGACTGGACCATTCTCCCTCCTTAATCTTCCCCTTGAATCTCTTTGTGGAGCGATACCAACTCTTTCCAAAAGCTTTTATTTCAGATACTCACCTGCACTGTCTAATATGGTAGCCACCAGCCATACATTGTTATTACACACTTGAAATATGGCTAGTCCCAATTAAGATGTGCTATAAATTGTAAAATACACATCAGATTTCAAAGACTTAGAACAAATGAGAGGTAAAATATCTCATCAGTAATCTTTTACGTTATATGCTAAGATGATATTTTGAATACATTAGGTTGAATAGTATAGTGTAAAAATTAGTTTTCTATCTTTTTTAATGTGACTACTAGAAAAGATTAAATTACATGTGTGATTTATATTATGTATCTATTGGATAACATTGATCTAGGCAGGACACTTAACATGGGATCAGGAGGAGGCATTCAGTATTCATTTGCTTTTCTGGAAACCTCCTATCCAGATAACACTCATAATGTCCCCCTAACTCATTCAGAAATGTAACCACTTAGCTTATTCAGGAATTGCCTCAATCCCATTGAAAACAGCCTACTATCCCTTCCAAAATGGGCTTATCTGTTACAAAGAAACATGCTGTTGTGTTTTCAGATATGATTTACCAGCTATTTTAGAGGCTTCAGTTCTCACACAATGTGGCAATTCTTATACAAGCCCATTTTGCAACTGAACCATTTTTGCAAGTAAACTTTCACTTTAAGTAACCAAAGCTGTATAAAAGTTCAAATGATACCTTCATTAAATGTGTTAATGAAGATTAATGTCTTAGCTATTACATTATTTATTTCCACAAAACTCAGACTTCCACATTCTTAAAGACTCATTATAATTTTAATAGAGAAATAATTTTGAGAATTTGAAGCAATTCAAAAGAACTTCTTTATCATATATATACTCTACAATTCCGTAATAGAACAAGTTATACTTTCATCTGTATTACACTGAATTTTGTGACCAAGTATCTACTCTAATTGTGTTTATTTCTGTAACTGAGCTCCTGTCACGTAGGAAGCCTACCTTACTCATATTTGTTCTGCTATCATACAGAAAAGTACCTGTGCCAAAGTGAGTGTTAGGAATAAATTTCTTATTAATCTGTAACAGTAAAATGCATGGTACAGATGTAAGAAAAAGCAACTTTGGTAATACTAACAATAAAACTCTTTTTACCTATAATAAGAGTTAGAAGACTCATTGTGACCACCAAAAAATTAAGAAACTTGGTTAACCTCATCAGCATATATACGGTTTTTGTTTGTTTGTTTTGTTTTGAGACAGAACAACACTCTGTCACCAGGCTGGAGTGCAATGTAATGATGTCAGCTCACTGCAATCTCCACCTCCCGTGTTCAAGCAATTCCCCTGCCTCAGCCTCCTGAGCAGCTGGGACTATAGGCTTACGCCACTACGCCTGGATAATTTTTTGTATTTTAGTAGAGACGAGGTTTCACTATGTCGGCCAGGATGGCCTCAATCTCCTGACCTAGTGATCTTCCCACCTTGGCCTCCCAAAGTGCTGGGATTCCAGGCGTGAGCCACCGCGCCCACCCCGTATTGCTTATTTTTTTTAATTTGAAATACATACTTATAGCTTAAATATTTACAGAATAAAATTTAGCCCTTTGCTAAATCCATTTTGAAGAGAGGTATGGGATCACCTGCTACTCAAAGTATCCTCTAGGAGGCAGCTGCATCAGCATCACCTGGGAGATTCTTAGAAAGGCAGATTCTAACCCCAATGCACAGAAAATGATGTATACATAAATTGTAACAATAATTATTGTAATGATGGTGATGATGACATTTATTATTATCAGTACAGTTGGTGAAAGTCACCTTTGGATGTTTAGTGCCTCAAATGCATTATAATGAGTTACAATCATGGAATAAATATTTCCTCAAAAGCACCACTTTACCTTTCTGTTTAAAGGTGGATGAATTTTTAGTTATATTATTCATAAATTTTCTAAATTTTGCCAAATAAATGTACAAACGATTTCCATCTCTCAACAACTATTCAATTTCTATTTGGAAAGTGGCATGCTCTGATTTCTAATATATTTATAGCATAATAAACCCTGATAAACATCAAAGAAAATATTGATATTGGAATAAAGTAAAGGCTAATTTCATTTAGATAAAAGAAACTAATTTTGGAAAATACTGATATTACTTAAGATTTAACCAATTCATTCTTACAAGTAAAATTATAATATAAAATATTAGATTTACTTGTCATTTAAGTCAAGCAAACATACAAAATGAATGAAACTTATTTTTAAAAGCAATAGGATTTTTGGTTTTCCTCTGTACTTCAATGCATATAAATAAAGGCAATTGTTTTCATAATGTAGAAGTGAAGACTGATACATTAAGAAATAACGTGAAATAAGAGGCTTCTAAGAATAAAATATAAAATTTTTTTAAGGTTTTTTTTTTTTTTTTTTTTGAGACAGGGTCTTGCTCTGTCACCCTGGGGGAGTGCAGTGGCACTATCTTAGCTCACTCCAGCCTCGATTTCCCAGGCTCAAGCAAACCTCGCACCTCAGCCTCCAACTAGCTAGGACTACAGGTGCTCAACACAACGCCTGGCTAGTTTTTGTTTAGTTTTTCTAGAGATGGGATCTCACTATATTGCCTAGGCTTGTCTCAAACTCCTGGGCTCATGCAGTCCAACCACCTCAGCCTTCCAAAGTACTGGGATTACAGATATGAGCTAACACATTTGGCCAAGATATGAAATTTTTAAATATATACAGTAAAATTAAAATTATAAGTTCAAGTCTAAACAGATTCATATGAAGAAAGATTTGGAAAATAAATCAATAAAGTAATGTTGTTACATGATAGAAAAAATATAAAAATTAAAAACTGAAAAGAAAAACCCTTAACACAAGGCACCTACTTGAGAATAAATTATTACACATATCACAAATTTTTGCCTGGCTTCCTAAAGTTTTGGGTTTGTCAAAGCTTAAAATTAGATCTCATAAATAAAAAAACTGATGGGTTATTTTGTTTCCATGCTTTCAATAACCTATAATAAAATTATCATTGCTCATATATTTCAGTGACACCTGATTAAAGATGAGGGTAATTTTGATCAAGTTGCTTCTTAATACAAGTTTGTCGGTTTATGATCATTTAAAGGAAGCTAACATACATAAGCAATACAATAAACCTAGATTTAAACCTAAAACATTACACAAAAAATTAATGCACAATGGATCACAGACTTAAATGTAATATGTAAAATAATAAAAGTTTTAGAAAAAAAAAAAAAACAGAGAAAATTTTCAGGCCCTAGAGTTAGGCAGAGCTTTTAGATATGAAAACAAATGCATGATTCATTAAAAAAATAAATTGAGCTTCTGAACTTCACTAAAATTTTAAAATTTTGCTATGTGAAAGACTCTATTTAGAAAATAGAAAGACAAGTCACAGACTGAAAAAAAATATTTGCAAACCACAAATCTAACAAAAGATTTATGTGTAGAACATATAATGAACTCTCAAAACACAAAAATAGGCCAGGCACTGTGGCTCACGCCTGTAATCCCAGCACTTTGGGAGTCCAAGGTAGGCTAGTCACTTGAGGTCAGGAGTTGGAGACCAGCCTGGCCAACATGGTGAAACCCTGTCTCTGCTAAAAATAGAAAAATCAGCTAGTCATGGTGACACATACCTATAATCCCAGCTACCGGGGAGGCTGGAGCAGGATAATTACTTGAAACAGGGAGGTGGAGGTTGCAGTGAGCCAAGATCATGCCACTGCACTCCAGCCTGGGCAACAGGGCAAGACTCCATCTCAAAAATTAAACACACGAAAGTTAAAAAAAAAAAATCAATCCAATTAGAAAATAAGCAAAAGACATGAATAAACATTTCACCAAAGAGAATGTACAAATACAAAATAATACTTTAAAAGATTTTTAAACATAATTATGCATTAAAACCACAAATTAAAACCACAATTGATACAGCACTACATACCTATTAGAGTAGCTAACATAAAAAGTAGTAACAGTACCAAATGCTGACAAGGATGCAGATCAACTACATCCTTTATATAATGCCAGTGGAATGCAAACTTGTACAGACACTGTAGAATATATCTGGAAATTCCTTATAAAACTAAACAAATGCTTGCCATATGATCCAGCTACCACAGCATTCCTATGCATTTATCTCACAGAAATAAAACCTATACATAAATATTCATGTTAGCTTTATTGTAATATTTATAATAGCCAAAAACTGGAAACAATCCAAATGTCCTTCGACAGGTTAATAAACAAACTGAATGGATGGTACATCCATACAATGGAATACCACTCAGTAACAAAAAGGAACAAACTACTGATGTATGCAACATGGAGAGATCTCAAGGGCATTATAGTGAGTGAAAAAAAAAAAAAGCCACTGTCAAAAACTTACATATGATTTCATTCACAGAACACTCCCCAAATGAAAAAAAAATTACAGACATGCAAACCACATCACTCACTGGTTGCCAAAAGTTAGGGATGGGTCAGGGAGGGGTAATGTGAGTATAAAGGAATAGCATGAGAGTATTCTGACGGAACAGTTCTATATCTTCATTGTAGTATCAGTTACATTAATATATACATGTGATAAAATTGTACAGAAGTACTGACACACACGAATAAGCACATGTAAAAACTGGAGAAATCTAAGTAAGGCCTGTAGTTTGTACCAATGTCAATTTCCTGGTTTTGATGCAACCATTGCAGTTACGTAAGATACCACCACTGGGGCAAACTTGGTGAAAGGTACAAGAGCCTTCTCTAAACTCATTTTGCAACTTTCTGTGAGTCTGTAATTATTTCAGAATGAACTTTTTAATCTAACACAATTTACAACTGTCTAAACACTCTTCACTATATTTTCAAATGTCCTCTGATTTTAAAGGTATTTGGAACCTGCTAAAACCAACCCTTAGGTTTGATAGTACCCTTATTTCCATGTTCTTCTGGTTTATGTATTGTATTTGTGAGTAGAAGTTTGCCTAATACTGCATGGATACCGTATAGTTTTTAATTACAGGCACTTTGAAGAAGTAAAGCAAAAAGAGTTTTCACTACACTCCTATCACTAGTAAGCACAACTTAAATCACAAAAATAGCACTGCCAATCAAAATGGTCAAGAGGATGGAAGACTCCAGGATATATGCAAAAAACAAATAAGCAAACAGAAGTATCAGAATATTTTAATGCAGAAAGAGAAAAGCTGAGCCAAAATAATAAAAAGCACAGAAATGACAACCAAGAAGACTGATAGTTAAATATCTTAAGCTTTAAAAAGAAAAGCACAGAAAGGTATATATTTGTGTGTAGCTAGGTAAAAAAAAAAAAATAAAAATCATGCTTTAAAGACTGACCATAAATTAATGGACATTTTTAATTCTCTTCTCCTTTTCTTTTTAATCAAACAAATTTTCTATTCTCCAAATTACTTAAAACTGATCATTTTTTCCTGAGCCCAAGATAACATGAAAAAATTATAGTAATTAACAAACCAATTTCATTTCAAAACATTCTTATATTTTTAAAGAAAAAATTATTCATGAAATTTTAAAAAAGACGATAGTGGAGCTAGGGCGAAGTAGCTGAAGGGACTGAATCTGCTTATTTTAAGACAGAGCAGTGAAAAGTCTCTTTATACTTGAAAAAAAAAAAAAAACCCAGAATTGGTAATACTGAGAGGTGTTACTATAAACACCTCTCAGGAAGAGTAGGAATGCCTGGATCCTGCACAGAATGATTTGTGCATAGATGTGATTTTAGAGACTACAACATGATCTCACTGGAGCTTTTCATCTCCTGCCAGATGTAGTTTCCTCTTAAGAAAAGAAAAGAGTCTTGGGAAGCTGTGATGGATGAGACAAAAGGATACACTTCGGAAACATATGTGTGCAACTGAAAGTCTTGATGATCCAGGCTCACTTTCAGCTAAGGATGACCATGGGACAATTCTGATCAATAACCTATAAATGTGAAAAACTAGTTGAAGTTTACAAGAAATCTAACATATGCTTTGCTAAAATAGACATAGTAAGCAGGCACATGTTCCAGCTAGAAACATGGATGTGGTGCCAAGATGCGCCCAACCATCTTCTAAGCATAAGGATAACATAGTAGAAAGATAAAGAAGGATGTATCTGTGCTAAAGCCCAAACTACTGACCTTCACTTTTCTTCTCAAGCCTCTATTTCTATAATTCACTGTTTGTGGGATATTCTGTTAACTGAAAGTGTGTTGGATATTCTATCACATGAACCTAAATGTATAACCAATTTTATCATGTTTCTGTAATAATGTGTATATCTGTATTGCGTACTTATTCATAATTATATATAATCTGTGGCTAGGTGTTATTTATGAAAATGAAAACAAATTAGATTGATGACATTGAATAACATAACACTGGTAAAACAAACAGTCAATTCTTTTTGCTTGCTATTTGGAAAATTTCAACTTTACCTATACTAGAAGTAAATCTGTATATTTTGTTTCTGATTATCATATTTTGGATTGTAGAACTAGTTTATAAACCCAGAGATTGTGTCTCATTAAAATTAATCATTCAATGGATCTACTAAAATACAAATGAATATTCCATTCCTTTGTTTTATGCCTCTTACGGCAAAATCAAACCTATTGAAAATAATTGCAGTCACCACATATCAAAAAGCAAGGGAGGAAAAAAAAGAGAAGGCAGGATATTGGATTTAAAATTTTTTTCTAATTAATATGCACATATCATATGTTAAAACTCTACTGGAATAATTCTTTCATTTACAAACTTTTATTCTGTTATCATATATATATATTTTTTCTTCTACATTAGTCTGATTTTCAAAGTTACTCCTGCTATTAGTAAACTCAGTATGACCATTCCTTTAACCATCCAAGTTCAGGAGGAAGAAAATCCCTGCAGCTGTTTGATGCCCAAGAATATGAACACTTAGCAGTCAGATGAAAGAAGAGAAAAAGACAGAAAAGGAAGATCAAGAGAAGAGTGATTTTGAATTTCTGCAGGCTAGCATTTACCTCTCTCAATAAAAGGAGCTTTGTGCTCATTATATCCCAGGACTCATCTTGCCTTCAGCTTCTAGTAAACTGGCAATTGCTTTATCATTTCCTCTCTAAATTAAGGATCAAAGTTTAAACATATTCTTTTCCTTCTCTATTAGATTATGATTAAAATTACCACCTGCCTCACCTCAGTCACACAATCACTCCTACTAAGAAAAAAAGAAGTAACCCCCTAAATTAAGGCACAGTTAACTAGCAAAACAAAGAGCTGTGGGGAATTTCTGGTCATAGTATTTATCTGATAGTTGATTTCAGAATACAGTGTTAAAGAAGCAAACAACAAAATCTTCTGAAAATAATATTCTAGTAAATATTTAACTTGATACATTAGTTTGCTAATATTATCATCAAACTATTATTTATTTACTGAGCATCTGTACATATATTCCTAGTCCTTAAGACATCCTACAAAGTGGATTCTATCCATCTTTTACAGAGAAAGAAAAAAGTTCACAGAGGTTAATTAATTTTCCCTAGGACTCAAAGCTATTTAATAGTTATGAGAGCTAAAACTTAAGCCTCATTTTGCTTTTACTGTAGAACATGGTCATTTAGCAATATTTTGTATACATACACACACAGATATTTCTACATATGAAGAAACTAAATTTAGAGTCTGAATTACTCTCATAATTTACACATCAAGTTTGACAAGTTAGTTACCATAACTTAAATAATGTAAAATAAGTAACAATGGATTTGTATAAGAAATCAATGAATGCAAGATGTATAATGTCTTTTAAAACTCTACATAATCGTGTTTAAAGTAGAGTCTTACTTTTGTCAAGGTACTGGATTCCTGTTGCCCTAAACACAAAACACAATGGGGTTTCTTCTGGATATTAAACACAAAAGAATCCTGGATTAAAAACAGTGGTGTACATAAACTGATGAGCCAATATCACCATAAGAAGAAAATCTACTCTTCAGTAAAAACTAAGCTCACTTTAGAATGAAAGGTACCTGGTAGCAGCAATTCTCTCTGAAGAATACACTTCCATATTTTCCTTTAATACCTATAAATGTATAATCAAAATTTAATATGTGCTTTCAAATAACAGCAGCATGATATACTTATCAGTCTAAAAGTATAGCACATTTCACAGAGACAATATTATCATCTCACTCACTGACCAACGCCCAGTCTGGTGAGAGCTGAAAGGAATCCTCTAAGTTACGACACACACTGTCATTTCTCAGGAGGTGGTGCAGCAGATGCTAGAGCCTTAACTAAACCAAAATGCTCCATGAAGTCATTTGAAGGCACTTTGAAAATGAGAAGAGGTCAGAGCATGTTGACCGTCACTGTAGAGAATTGAGGAATGACTGAAGTTAGTGCAGATTTCAGCTGCAAAGAGCAAATGAACCTACTAGTGCAGAAGAGCAGGTTATGTTCATCTTGTCATCTTCAGATTCTTCACTGCCTTATACAGTCACTGACATCTGACTTCCTTCAGAGCCCACAACTTGGTCAGGCACTGAGAAAAAAGTGCATCATTCAGCTATGATATAAAACATCTGTGCTGTGAGAATCAATTTTTGGTGTGGTTGGGCAGAGCAATTAGGCAACAGATAGAACTAACAACATCAAAACTGTAAAGGAAGAAGCCAAATTACCCTTGTTTGCAGACAACATGAGTTTAAACCTAGAAAATCCTAAAGACTCTACCCAAAAACTGTTAGAAGTGGTAAACAAATTCAGTGAAGTTGCAGAATACAAAATCAAAATATAAAAATCAGTAGGATTTATATATGCCAACAGTGAACAATCTGAAAAAGAAATCCAGAAAGCAATATCCCATTTATAATACCTACAATGAATGTAAAATATATAGGAATCAATATAAGCAAAGAAGTGAAAGATTTATACAATGAAAACTATAAAACTCTGATGAAAGAAACAGAAGAGGACATCAAAAAATAGGAACATATTCCATGCTTATGGATTGGAAGAATTAATATTGTTAAAATGACAATACTAGTCAACCAATTTACAGATTCAATGTAATCCCTACCAAAATGCCAATGATATTCTTCACAGAAATAGAAAAATAAATCCTAAAATTTAAATGAAACCACAAAAGACCCCAAGTAGCCAAGAAATCTTAGCAAAAAAAAAAAAAAACAACAACAACAAACAACAACAACAACAAAAAAGCTGGGAGCATCATACTACCTGGATTTAAAATGTATTACAAAGCTATAGTAACTGAAACAGCATGGTACTGGCATAAAAACAGACATAAAGACTAATGGAACAGCATAGAGAACCCAAGTCTCAATACACACATTTGCAAACAACTCATCTTCAACAAAAGGGCCAAAAACTTAAAATGGGCAAAGGACAGTCTATTCAATACACGGTGCTGGGAAAACTGGATAACTATATGAAGAAGAATGAACTAGATCCCTAATATCTCATCACACATAAAAGTCTAGCCCAAATGGATTAAATAAAGACCTTAATCTAAGACCTGAAACGACGAAAATACTAGCAGAAAACACTGAGGAAATGCTCCAGGGCATTCGTCTCTTACAAAAATATCTCTTGTGTAAGACCTTATGGACATGAGAGTACAAATCAAGCGGAAAAGCTTCTGCACAAAGGAAACAATCAACAAAGTGAATAGAAAACCCACAGAATAAGAGAAAATATCTGCAAACTATCAGATAAGAGATTAACAACCAGAATATATGCAGAACTCAAACAACCCGATAGCAAAAAATACAGATTATCTGATTTTAAAATAGGCAAAAGATCTGAACAGACATTTCTCAAAAGAAAACATACAAATCATCAACAGGTGTTAAAAAAAATGCTCAATATCACTAATCATCACAGAAATGCAAATCAAAAACCACAATGCAATATAATCTTACCACAGTTGAAATGGCTTGTATCAAAAAGATAGGTTTCTACAGATGCTGGTTAGGATGGGCAGAAAGGGGAATGCTCATACACTATTGGTGGCAATGTAAATTACCACAACCACTATAGAAAATAAAAACAGTATAGGGTTTCCTCAAATAACAAAATATAGAAATATGATATGATCCACCAATGCCACTATTGGGTATATATCCCAAAGAAATAAAATCAGTATGTTGAAAAGATATCTGCACTCCTATGTTTATTGCAGCCCTATTCACAATAGCCAAAATACAAAATTAACCTAAGTGCTTATCAATGGATGAATGGATAAAGAAAATACAGTATATATATATATATATATATATATATATATATATATACATAATAGAATATTATTCAACCATAAAAAATAATGAAATCCTTTCATTGCAGCAACATGGTTGGAACTGGAGACCATTACGGTAAGTGAGATAAGCCAAGTACAGAAAGGTAAATATCACATGTTCTCACTCATATGCAGAAGCTAAAAAGGTGTTTCACAGGAAGACAGAAAGTAGATTGGAGGTTACCAAAGGCTGAAGAGAGTGGGGAAGGGAGACGAAAGAGGAAAATATATATAAATGTATTTATTGCCACTGAACTGTGGTTAAAAAATGATAAGGATGGTGAATGACATACGTTTATTTTATCTCAATACAATTGTTTTTTAAATTTCTTAGGGTGGTTGCTAACACACCAAATCCAAACTACTTTCCAATTCAAATTGGATACCAATGTGAAAATTATTTTATTTCTAACTATCTCCATTCTGCTTACTCTGTTTTTGAATGGAGAGGAGTGGAGAAATTAGAGTGGGGTGAAGATTTGTAAAAAGAACAGCTATGAGGCTGTTTCTGTAAACCATACTAGAGATGCTAGCAACCTGAACTAGGATGGCAGCAATGGGAAGGCAGTATGGTACATATTTAAGAGTTAGGGACTACAATTGACTAGACTCGGAGGTATAAGCAAAGAAGAAGAGAGGAGTAATTAGAAATAACTCATTAAGCCATTAAGCTCTAGGTTTGAGCAGCTGGTAGAGGAAGATTCCAGACATTGCAATTGGGTAGAAATGGACAAACATGTTTGAAAGAAAATCTGTAAGTTCAGTTTTATATATGTTGAGATTTGTATTTATAAAACATCAAAATGAAGCTATAAATACATCCAAGATAAGGAGAAAGATCTAGAGTGGAGACAGATGTGGGCAGCCTCAGTAGATAGATGGAATCCATGGGATGGATGAGAATGCCTAGGGAGAAAATATACAGTAGAAATACATAAAGGATCCCAGGAAATAGCCCTGAAAGTCTCTTACATTAAATGGTCAAAAAGAGGCTGAGAAAATGGAAGAAAAGCAAGATCATGGCTTCAAAGAGCCAAAAAATAGTCCAACATGTTCAATGCTACAGATAAAGAAGAAAGAGGTATCCCTAAATTATCATGAATTTGTTTGTGAACTTGTTGAGAACAGTTTTAGTTAAGAAAATTTAATCACAGTTGCAACACTTACTTAAGCCATGTATGCTCAAGCCAGTCACTTAGTTTCTTCATCCATAAAACAGGAAGAATCCCTACCCTGTCTACCTCATGGTTTTGTTATGAGGATTACATTAAACATCATATCGGAAAGTGATGTATAAATGTTAAACAGAGGGTAAAAGTTCTATTATTAAAACTGTGTTGTTTTGGCAGTGTTCACTGTCAATTCTGTTTCACCCATATGGTAAGCTGATGTGCACTGGCCAATGTAACATCAGCAGAATGGACTCACTGCTAGGCGAAAGCTGTAAGAATCAGTGCATAGTTCCACATGCTTCTCTACGCCCTGCCACTACTTCTACAGAGGCATGTTTCAAAACAAATCCTTCATAAGCCTAGATTTTTGAGTGACTGCCATGAGGAGAGCCCTCTCTAGCTGACTCATCCTGACATGTAATATGGAGACAATTAAATGTTGTTTTAAAGCACTGACATTTTGGAACTATGACAATTGCAGTGTAACAACAAGTAAACAACTAAATAAAGTGCAGAAAAATCAAGTGGAAAATGCTATTTTGAGACGTAATCAATGAGACAACATGAAGGTGGTTAGTCATGCTAATAATGCACTAATTTTTATTTTACAGCAGAGTAACTCAGTAATCCTCTATACTTGATTCAATATTCTCACAGGTACAGAAGGTGAAAAGAACAACTAATGAAGATGATATGGTTTGGCTGTGCCCCACTCAGATCTCATCTTGAATTCCCACATATTGTGGGAGGGACCTGATGGGAGGTAACTGAATCATAGGGGCAGGTATTTTCCATGCTGTTCTCATGATAGTGAAGGTCTGATGGTTTTAAAAAGCGGAGTTTACCTGCACAAGCTCTCTTCTCTTGTCTGCCACCATGTGAGACATGACTTTCACCTTCTGCCATGATTGTGAGGCATCCCCTACCACTTGGAATTGTAAGTCCAATAAACCTCTTTCTTTTGTAAATTGTCCAGTCTCAGGTATGTCTTTACCAGCAGTGTGAAAACAGACTAATACAGAAGGGGAAAAGGTCAAGGTACAGAGAATAAGTATCTAAAACATCCTAAGGGAACACCCAAAGCAATTTCAAATGAGATGACATCTGTTGGGGAAGGACAAAACAGTCCATCAAAGAGAAATTTCCTTCTTCATCACCTTAATTGTATATTGTTATTTGTATCTCAAATTTTCTTCAGTCCTTAGTAGGCATACTTTGCATCTAACTATTTGACTGGTTGTGTATTTGTGTTAGGCCAAAGACACACAGTCCAAAGGGGTTATTAGAAATAAATGAAAAATTGGGCAAGGAATCAAGACC
This sequence comes from Plecturocebus donacophilus, assembly GCA_004027715.1. Lineage (NCBI taxonomy): Eukaryota > Metazoa > Chordata > Mammalia > Primates > Pitheciidae > Plecturocebus > Plecturocebus donacophilus. Next base: position 94,117 of record PVKP010002413.1, read on the forward strand.
AGATTGTATGAAGGAAAAACGTTTTATTCTTCAAGTGTTAACAATAAAAGTTACTGCTAACAAATGTCAAATTACTATTTGATATTCCTAAATGGAACATGTGTGCTAGCAAATGGCCATTACTCAGAACCAAGGACAAAAGTAGAATCCAGGTCAGAGTGAGGCATGAGGGCCTATTGGATGAGACTTTTCACCAAGCACAGCAGATTCTCTTTCCTTCTTTATCTTGGCCTTTGTCTCCATTAGTTTTGGCAAACCATGAAAGAAGATAAATGCTTCAATCCCAATGGAGTTGGAAATAAAGTACATGAAACAAACACTTAATAAAGAATGTTTGTCTGTTTCTATCATTTTAAAAAGAAGGAAAGGGGTGTAGATGAAACATTTCTACAACTCTTCTTTAATAAACACCTTAAGTGTCATTTTATAAAACACACAAGTAAATTAATGTCATGGTTACAAATATCAAAATATATATATATATATATATGACCACTATCTTTAATGATTATCTTTTGCTCTAATTTTTTTTGACTATTTCTAAATCAAATCCAACCTTAAACCTGTCACGATTGTGCACTAAGTTTCTTTGAAAGCATATACTGTAAATTCTGAAAACAATTTTGCAAGGCTGCTTGCCAAATTGTTTATATAAAAGCATAATTATCTAATTAAGTGAGGGACAGTGCAAGGTGATTATTTTACAGAGGGCTCATTCATTACTATATACAAGCTCAAGGATGCAACTTCATATCCCTTACAATCGCTAGAGCAGTGTTTTATTTATAGGAGTTCCTCAATAAACAGTTGATGATTTGAATACATTTAATACCTGAAAACGCTGGAACACAAACAAATTTCTGGGCTTTTTTCAAACTCCAAATCAACCCATTTTCATTACTCTCAACGTTGCTTCATGCCAGTTAACTAGCTGGATGTTTTCCATGGCTCGAAAAATTGGCCATGTATATTCTGTTGCAGGAAATATTTTCATTCTGCAGTGTTTCTCCTAAAAGGGGAGTAGTACCTCACAAGTACAACTATTATGTCTAGTATAATAGCTCTTTAACTTAGAAAAAAAAAAAAGAACTGCAACTTTTTAGTGGAACTTATTAGTAAAATCATTCCCCTAGACAGTAACTAAACTGGTATGGTACACAATGGTAGAAGACAAGCTTAAATGATGACATCGGCCTGTAGAAGTTTTGCTTTCCTGATCTTTCTCCCCCTTCAAGATGGCAAAGTTAAATACGGACAAATGTTGATGTGCATCTAACTCATCAATGCTGGTCAAAGGAAAGAAAAAAAATTGATTAATGTAGGTGTAATCGTCCCCTAAAAGAAGAATATTAGCAAGGAAAGAACAAAAGTTAGGATACAGTGTCTGCCTGAAGGAATCCTCTTAGATATCAAATCACAGTATTTGCTATGAAGTAAACTAGAAAGTTTTAAATGCCTAATTACGCTTGCCAGGAGTTATGCCCACGCTCATCCACGGGCCCACGCTGCTGCGTGCCAAAGTCAGAAAACCTGCAGTGGCGTTGAGTCACTTCCCAGCAGCCCTACGGGGAACGAGGGCTGGAGCCAAAGCACGTACCCTATGGCGCAAGACCGCCGATTAGAACAGAGGGGAAAGGGGATGAGAAAGGAAGTTTCTTCAGCGCCAGCTCCGGAGACCGGAACTGTCAACCTGCAGCTTTTGAAAGCCACAGAACAGGGTCCTCCGAGTCTCCCCGAGTCCCGCCCACCCAAGTTCCTCCCCGTCGGGGGCGGAGTTGGCACGCGAGGGCCGAGGGGCGGTCACCGTCCCGAGTCGGCTCCTGGGAGGCGGGCTGCCCACCTAAGCGGGAATGGTAGGACTCGGGCGGTACCTGCGCTGGAAGTCCACTGCGTAGGGCTTCAGGTACGGGTCGATCTCCAGGAGTCTGGCTAGTTCCGGCACGTCTGCTAGGGCGGCCTTGAGCGCCGCCTCGGAGCCCTCAGCCCGGGCCGCGGAAGTCACCGGAGCCGCCATCTTCCGCCGCAGTCCGAATAGCCGAGGCCCGAGAGGGTCGAGTGGGGCCTGAGCGGGCTCTGAGCGGAGCTCGAGCTGGGACGAAGCGGCGGGGGCGGAGCTGGAGGGCGCCTAGGCGTGTCGAGGCGAGCCGAGGCGAGCCGCGGCGGTCCGGGGCCCTTTATAGCCCGGGAGGAAGGCCTCCTGCCCTTTCTCCCCCCGCCAGCGGGGAGGAGCGGGACCTGGGGTGATGCTTGGACGCACGTCCCGAGCCGCTAGGAGGCACCGAGCGCTCTCCGCCCACTCAGGCGGCTGGCACCTGGAGGCCGCCGGGATCTGCCCTTTCCTCCCCTTAACGGTTTTCCCCTGCCGGCCGAGGTCATTCTAGGAGGTGGGTCCCAAGCTGACCTCGCTCAGCCTTGGCCTTCCTCATCCTGACCTATTCTTGGCTTCGGAATGGATTCCGCTTTTCTTTCTTTAAGCACCCACTTAAATACCCACTGATCAGCGCCCCCTTCAAATTGGATATATGGGTTTTTTTTAGGAAGGGACCTTATTTCTTAAAGTTCTGAGACTTTTGAGGGGCAGTATTTCAAACAGATAACGTAAATTCACAGAGAGGGGAACAATCAAGTGTAGGTAGAGTACAGCTGCTGAAAATGCTATCACTTATAACTAGGGCTCTCCAAAGTTTGCCAGGTCACATGAATTGAAAATTAACCAAGACACAGAATCCTGAAATACCATTGGAATTTTGCTGTTCTGGTACTCTTCTCTATATTACCAACAGCTAAGAAATATAACCATGGCAAGAACTTTTCTCATTCTCCATAAGGCCATAAAGGAAAAGATATTTGTCTGCGGTTTATAATTGTTACAGGCTTTTCAACGATTGAGCTATCTTTGATAACACAAATGGTATCATTGAATTGGAATTCCCCTCTGCCACTTACTAACAGTGACGAGGCAAAAAAGCTCTCTTCCTCTTGGCTTGCGAAGTTCTCACTTGGAATTCTCTTCTTTTATTGCCATTAACTGACTGGCTTCTTTTTCAATAATTGCTCTTCAGTAATACAGAATTGGACACCAAGAGAGTTAGACCCACCAACCCAGGAGGTTCCAAGCTGCTTTACACCTAGAAACTGGAGAGGATCGAAGATATTTTTCTCTTTAAAACCTACCACTAGATGATCCTAGGGGATATGAAGGAGAAATCGTATTAATCAGCCCTGGGCCTTGCATTTTAAAATATTTCAAAGGAAAGTTTTATAAGAGGTTTAATACACTGGAAAGAAAGGTGGATATGTAGACAAACCCCAATGTGAAAAAGAAGAAGATGTGAATGATCTTAAGGCATGCCTTCTTTTTCATAAGGATCACAAAGAAGATGCAGCCCTTTGTAAAATATAAAGCACTTTAAAAGGGGGAAAAAAAGGACACATATTAATAACAGACCCACAAATGTATATCTCCAAGCCTAAACTTTTTTCAGAAACCCGGGCTTATATCACTGCCTGACTACTGAGATCTCCATTTTGCTGGCTAAGATACCTAAACCAACTGTCTGCAAAACATGACCTAAAATCAGTCTTCTCATCCTTCCTGCTATCACTCTTATGCAGGCCACAGTCTTCACATGGACCATAATGTAGCTCTCTGATTGACTTCCCCTCTTCTACTCTTTCTCGCCTCTACTCCATTCTCTGTACCAGTGTTTTTCACACTTTAATATGCATATAAATCATCTGGAAGTTTTAATTCAGTTCTGGAGTGGTGCTTCAGATTGCATTTTTAACAAGCTCAGAAGTGATTCTGATGCTGGTGGTCGGGAGCACTGTTTGAATAGTTAGACTCTACACTGAGTAAATCAAATGATGTCGTTTAGCAACTTAAATGGCATACTATTTCACTTAAGGTAAAATAGAAACAGCTTACCATTCTCTAACAAGGCTTGTGTAATCTGGACCCTGACTGCCTTTCCAGCCACTTTACTCATCATTTTCCAGTTTTACTATAGTGTAGTCACACTGACTTTTCTGGAACTCAGTGAATTCTTTGTATATTAGCCTCTAAGATTATTTGCTTGCTGTTCTCTGTGTTGGAAGTTCTCACGGAACTGAACTTGCCTAATTTTTTCTCAGCCTTCATTCAGCCTCAGCATAAATGTCAGCTCATATCTGACAAACTTCTGATTATAGATTCCTCAGTGACTGACTGGCTTCTATTTCAATAATTACTTTTTAAAAATACAGAATTGGACACGAAGAGAGATGGATCTACCAAGCCAGGAGGTTCCAAGCTGGTATAGATTCCTCAGAGATTCCTCTCTATAACTTCAATCTCTTCTATGCAGCAGTTAACAGAATCTATGTGTTTGTTTTACTCTTATTTATTGACATTTCCCTTTAGAACCTAACCTCCCCCAGAACAGAATCCTTTTCTACATATGTGCCTACCTAGCTGGTTCATCATTGAGCACTTATTTATTGAAGTCCCATGTGCCAGCCATTTTCCTATGTACTGCAGATAAATGATAAGACAAGTCCCAGTTGTCATATAGCTCACATTATGTTGCGGGTAGGAGGGAGGGGAGACACAATTGCCAGTGAAACACATAAAATAATCCAAAACAATGCCAGATAGTAATAAGTGCATTGTCGATAGTTAAAACTGAACAAAAAAGTCTGTGTTAGTTCTGGTAGTCAAGAAAGGCCATTCAGAAGTGACATTTAATCTGAAGTGTGATGACAAGAAGAAATGAGCCATGAGAGGAAGAGCATTCCAGGCAGAGTTTGTGCAATGGAAGAAGTGAGTTGGTCTTTAAAAAAAAGTGTACCTGGTGTGTAATGAGGAGTAGCAGGAATTTTGGTGCCAGAGCTGGGCAGCTGTTTGATTATATAGGTCCTTTAAGGTCCATTAAGTGATGCTCTTGGAGACTTTTCAACAGAACACTGATATGCTGTGGTTTAGTTATTAAAATATTCTCTCTGTGGCAAATGAATTATAAGGATACAAAAATGGCAGTAGGGGTGCCATTCTTGTGGGAAACAAGGGAGACAGGAAGTGATTAACATTGGCTTGGTAAGAAATGATGATGGCTTAGTCTGGGCTAGTAGACTATCCCCATTAAGCTACCAATGTCCTTCTTCACAGAACTGGAAAAAAACCACTTTAAACTTCATATGGAACCAAAAGGCAGCCCGCATAGCCAAGTCAATTCTAAGCAAAAAGAACAAAGCTGGAAGCATCACACTACCTGACTTCAAACTATACTACAAGGCTACAGTAATCAAAACAGCATGGTACTGGTACCAAAACAGAGATATAGACCAATGGAACAGAACAGAGGCCTTGGAGGCAATGCCACACATCTACAACCATCTGATCTTTGACATGTGATGGCAAGTGCCTGTAGTCCCAGCTACTCTGGAGGCTGAGGAAGGAGAATTGAACCTGGGAGGTGGAGGTTGCAGTGAGCTGAGATTGCACCACTGCACTCCAGCCTGGGTGACAGAGTGAGACTTGTCTCTGAAATGAAATAAAATTTTTAAAATGTGTGTTAACCAAGAGAAGGCACCTTTTTCTAATCCACACAGTGGCACAGTATAGGTGATAGTAGCCTTATCCTCCTCTTCCTTACTCTCTCTCCCTCTCTCCATCTCTTCCTCCTCATCTCTCTCTTCTTGTCTATCTTGCCCCACTCCCCTTTGCCCCTTAATGATAACACTTTTCTTTCTTCATTGCCAGGTATTTGAGATATTATCCTAGTCACTGTTTATTGCACTGTGGGCTGTCTGGGCTGTGGCTGTGCATGGCGACTGTGAGACAGGATTAAAAAAAAAAAAAGATTCCTGAACAATGGGGAGAGCCCAGCTGAGACTGGACATCAAACACCTCAAATAGTGCTGTGTGACTGAATCATTACATTTTGTTCAGCATTGCTTAACAGACTGACTGTGTAGGCTCAAAGTATAAATATTTAATGAAGCTAGGGTTAGAAATGCGCAGGATGGGCCAGGCACAGTGGCTCACGCCTGTAATCCCAACATTCTAGGATGCTGGTCGGGCGGATCACCTGAGGTCGGGAGTTCGAGACCAGCCCAATCAACATGGAGAAACCCTGTCTCTACTAAAAATACAAAAAATTTATCTCGGTATGGTGGCACATGCATGTAATCCCGGCTACTCAGGAGGCTGAGGAAGGATAATTGCTTGAACCCAGGAGGCGGAGGATGCTGTAAGCCAAGATTGCGCCACTGCACTCCATCCTGGGCAACAAGAGCGAGACTCCATTTCATAAAAAAAACAAAGTACGCAGACTGAGTATAGCAGAAGGTCAGTAGGGCTGAGAAACTTCTGGCACTAGTGCACATGCCATACAAATGCTTAGCCGTGGAATTCAGCTAGTAAGGTTGGTTAAAACAATAAAGGAATTAGAGAAGATCTTCTTTAGCGCTGGACCTTGATTTTAGCAAGGATAAGAAAACTGGTTGACAAAATGAAGATTGTTCTTAGATGTTAATAAAGATTCTGGATCCAGACTGCCTAAATTCTAATTGGCGCCTCATCATTTGTAACCTTGTCAAGTTATTTTACTTCCTCATGGCTTCACTTTCTTTCTATTTTTTTTTAATATATATTTTATTGCGTTTTAGGTTTTGGGGTACATGTGAAGAACATGCAAGATTGTTGCATAGGTACATACATGGCGATGTGGTTTGCTGCCTTCCTCCCCATCACCTATATCTGGCATTTCTCCCCATATTATCCCTCCCCAACTCCCCACCCCCTGTTGTCCCTCCCTTAATTCCCCCCCACAGACCCCAGTGTATGATGCTCCCCTCCCTGTGTCCATGTGTTCTCATTGTACAGCACCCACCTATGAGTGAGAACATGCGGTGTTTAATTTTCTGTTCTTGTGTCAGTTTGCTGAGAATGATAGTTTCCAGGTTCATCCATGTCCCTACAAAGGACACAAACTGGTTTTTTATGGCTGCGTAGTATTCCATGGTTTATATGTGCCTCATTTTCCCTGTCCAGTCTATCATCAGTGGGCATTTGGGTTGGTTCCAAGTCTTTGCTATTGTAAACACTGCCACAGTGAACATACGTATGCATGTGTCTTTATAATAGAACAATTTATAATCCTTTGGATATATACCCAGTAATGGGATTGCTGGGTCAAATGGAATTTCTGTTTCTAGGTCCTTGAGGACTCGCCACACTGTCTTCCACAATGGTTGAACTAATTAAGACTCCCACCAACTGTAAAAATGTTCCTATTTCTCTACATCCTCTCCAGCATCTGTTGTCTCCAGATTTTTTAATGATCACCATTCTAACTGGCGTGAGATGGTATCTCAATATAGTTTTGATTTGCATTCTCTAATGAGCAGTGATGATGAGCATTTTTTCATGTTTGTTGGCCTCATATATGTCTTCTTTTGGAAAGTGTCTGTTCATATCCTTTGTCAACTTTTGAATGGGCTTGTCTGTTTTTTCTTGTAAATCTGTTTTAGTTCTTTTTAGATTCTGGATATTAGCCGTTTGTCAGATGGGTAGATTGCAAAAAATTTTCCCATTCTTTTGGTTGCTGATTCACTCTAATGATTGTTTCTTTTGCTATGCGGGCAGTCTTTTGGTTCCATATGAAGTTTAAGGTGATTTTTTTCCAGTTCTGTGAAGAAGGTCATTGGTAGCTTGATGGGGATAGCATTGAATCTATAAATTACTTTGGGCAGTATGGCCATTTTCAGAATATTGATTCTTCCTAACCATGAGCATGGAATGTTTCTCCATCTGTTTGTGTCCTCTCTTATTTCATTGAGCAGTGGTTTGTAGTTCTCCTTGAAGAGGTCCTATACATTCTCTGTTATTGTATTCCTAGGTATTTTATTCTCTTTGTAACAGTTATGAATGGCAGTTCATTCTTGATTTGGCTCTCTTTCAGTCTGTTATTGGTGTGTAGCAATGCTTGTGATTTTTGCACATTGATTTTGTATGCTGAGACTTTGCCAAAGTTGCTTATCAGTTTCAGGAGATTTTGGACTAAGACAGTGGGGTCTTCCAAATATACAATCATGTTGTCTGCAAATTTGACTTCTTCCTTTCCTCATTGAATACACTTTATGTCTTTTTCTTGCCTGATTGCTCTGGCTAGAACTTCCAATACTATATTGAATAGGAGTGGTGAGAGAGGGCATCCTTGTCCAGTGCCAGATTTCAAAGGGAATGCTTCCAGTTTTTGCCCATTCAGTATGATATTGGCTGTTGGTTTGTCGTAAATAGCTTTTATTATTTTGAGATACATTCCGTTAATACCTAGTTTATTGAGAGTTTTTAGCATAAAAGACTTTTGAATTTTGTCAAAGGCCTTCTCTGCATCTATTGAGATAATCATGTGGTTTTGTCTTTGGTTCTGTTTATGTGGTGAATTACGTTTATAGACTTGCATGTGTTGAACCAGCCTTGCATCCTCAGGATGAAGCCTACTTGATCATGATAGATAAGCTTTTTGATGTGCTGTTGCAATAGGTTTGCCAGTATTTTATTGAAGATTTTTGCATCTGTGTTCATCATGGATATTGGCCTGAAGTTTTCTTTTTTTGTTGAGTCTCTGCCGGGTTTTGCTATCAGGATGATGTTGGTCTCATAAAATGATTTGGGATGGATTCCCTCTTTTTGGATTGTTTGAAATAGTTTCAGAAGGAGTAGTACCAGCTCTTCTTTGTATGTCTGGTAGAATCTGGCTGTGAACCCATCTGAATCTGGGCTTTTTTTGGTGAGTAGGCTATTAATTGCTGCCTCAACTTCAACCCTTGTTATTGGTCTATTCAGGGTTTCAACTTCTTCCTGGTTTAGGCTTGGGAGGATGCAAGTGTCCAGGAATTTATCCATTTCTTCCAGGTTTACTGGTTTATGTGCATAAAGTTATCGGTAGTAGTCTCTGATGGTCATTTGTATTTCTGTGGAATCTGTGGTAATATCCCTTTTATCGTTTTTTATTGT
>PVKP010002413.1:103217-124346 GCA_004027715.1 Plecturocebus donacophilus
TTTTTTTTTTTTTTTCTTATCTTGCTCCTCTAGCTCTTTCAATTTTGACAATAGGATGTCAATTTTAGATCTTTCCTTGCTTCTCATTTGGGCATTTATTGCTATATATTTTCCTCTAGACATGGCTTTAAATGTGTCCCAGAGATTCTGGTATGTTGTGTCTTCGTTCTCGTTGGTTTCGAAGAACATCTTTATTTCTGCCTTCATTTCATTGTTTATCCAGTCAACATTCAAGAGCCAGTTGTTCAGTTTCCATGAAGCTATGCATTTCTGAGTTCGTTTCTGAATTCTGAGTTATAACTTGATTGCACTGTGGTCTGAGAGACTGTTATGATTTCCATTCTTTTGAATTTGCTGAGGAGTGATTTGCTTCCAATTATTTGGTCAATTTTAGAGTAGGTGTGATGGGGTGCTGAGAAGACTATATATTCTGTGGATTTGGGGTGGAGGGTTCTTGTAAATGTCTGTTAGGTTTGCTTGGTCCAGGTCTGAATTCAGGTCCTGGATATCCTTGTTAATTTTCTGTCTCATTGATCTGTCTAATATTGAGAGTGGAATGTTAAAGTCTCCCACTATTATTGTGTGGGAGAGTCTAAGTCTCTTTGTAAGTCATTAAGAACTTGCTTTATGTATTTAGATGCTCCTGTATTGGGTGCATATATGTTTAGGATCGTCAGCTATTCTTGTTGCATTGATCCTTTTACCATTATGTAATGTCCTTCTTTGTCTGTTTTGATCTTTGTTGGTTTAAAGCCTATCTTATCAGAAATTAGGATTGAAACTCCTGCTTTTTTTTGCTCTCCATTTGCTTGGTAAATCTTCCTCCATCCCTTTGTTTTGAGTCTATGTATATCCTTACATGTGAGATGAGTTTCCTGGATATAGCACACTGATGGGTTTTGGCTTTTTATCCAGTTTGCCAGTCTGTCTTTTGATTGGGGTATTTAGCCCATTTACATTTAGGGTTAATATTGTTATGTGTGAATTTGATCTTGCCGTTTTGATGCTAGCTGGTTGTTTTGCCTGTTGATGCAGTTTCTTCATTGCGTCAATGCTGTTTACCATTTGGTACATTTTTGGAGTGGCTGGTACTGGTTGTTCCTTTCTATGTTTTGATCTTCTTTTTAGGAGCTCTTGTAAAGCAGGCATGGTGGTGATGAAATTTCTGAGTAATTGCTTGTTCATGAAAGATTTTATTTCTCCTTTGCTTATGAAACTTAGTTTGGCTGGATATGAAATCCTAGGTTGAAAGTTCTTTTCTTTAAGGAGGTTGATATTGGCCCCCACTCTCTTCTGGCTTATAAGTTTCTGCTGAGAGATCTGGTGTGAGTCCGATGGGCTTCCCTTTCTAACCTTTCTCTCTGGCTTCCCTTAGCATTTTCTCCTTCATTTCAACCTGGTGAATCTGACTATTATGTGCCTTGGGGTTGCTTTTCTTGAGGAATATCTTCGTGGTGTTCTCTGTATTTCCTGGACTTGAATATTGGCCTGCCTTGCTAGGTTGGGGAAGTTCTCCTAGATAATATCCTGAAGAGTGTTTTCCAGCTTGGATTCTGTCCGTCACATTCAGGTACACCTATCAAATGCAGATTAGGTCTTTTCATATAATCTCATATTTCATGGAGTCTTTGTTCATTTCTTTTTACTCTTTTTTCTCAAATCTTGCTTCTCATTTTATTTCATTGAGTTGATCTTCGACCTCTGATATCCTTTCTTCTGCTTGGACAATTGGGCTATTGAAACTTGTGTATGCTTTGCGAAGTTCTCGTACTGTGTTTTTCAGCTCCATCAATTCATTTATGTTCCTCTCTAAGCTGTTTATTCTCATTAGCATTTTATCAAACCTGTTTTCAAGATTCTTAGTTTCTTTGCATTGGGTTAGAACATGTTCTTTTAGCTCAGAGAAGTTTCTTATTACCCACCTTCTGAAGCCTGTTTCTGTCAATTCATCAGACTCATTCTCCATCCAGCCTTGTTCCCTTGCTGGTGAGGAGTTGTCATCCCTTGGAGGAGGAGGAGAGGCATTCTGGTTTTGTGTGTTTTCATCCTTTTTGTGCTGATTTCTTCCTATCTTTGTGGATTTATTTACCTGTGGTCTTTGTAGTTGGTGACTTTCAGTGGGGTCTCTGAGTGGACATCCAGTTTGTTGATAATGAAGTTATTTCTTTCTGTTTCTTAGTTTTCCTTCTAATAGACCCTTCTGCTGCAGGACTGCTGGAGGTCCACTCCAGACCCTGCTTGCCTAGGGCTCACCTGCAGCAGCGGCAGAACAGTAAGGGTTGCTGCCAGTTTCTTCTTCTGCTATCTTTGTCCCAGAAGGATACCCACCAGGTGTCAGTCTGAGCTCTCCTTTATGAGGTGACTCTTTGGATATACAGGGGTTGGGGAGCTGCTTGATGAGACAGTCTGTCCTTTATAGGAGCTCAGGTGCTGAGCTGTGAACTCCATTATTCCATTCAGAGCTGCTGGGCAGGTATGTTTAAAAGTCTGCTGCAGCGGAACTCATAACTGCCTTTTTTTTTCCAGGTGCTTTGTCCTGGGAAGGTAGGGCTTTATTCATAAGTTTCTGTCATGCTGCTGCCTTTTTTCAGGGATGCCCTGCCCAGTGAGGAGGCAGCCTAGTCACAGACTGCCAGCAGAGGCGTTGCTGAGCTGCTGTGGGCTCCACCCAGCTGCTGTGTGAACTTCCCTGCAGTCCTGTTTATAGGGGTACAGTTAGAACTGCCTTGGCAATGGCGGCCGACCACTGTAATAGCGGACTGCCTCAGCAATGGCTGACGCCCCTCCCCCACAGGGCTGGACCATCCCAGGTTCAGCTGTGTTTGCTGTGAAACTCTCAATCTGGAGTGTTTCAGATTGCTGGTCTTTGTGGGGGTAGGACTGGCCATACCTGATCACCTGGCTCCCTGCCTCAGACCCCTTTTTTTTTTCAGTTGAACGGGCGACTCTCTCCCAGGTGTTCCAGTTGCCAGTTGAAAAGGTGCCCAGATTTGTGTGAGACTTTGTGCGGCTGCGCCAGCTGAAACAGCCATGCTGGGGGCTCGTCGTGCTTTTTCACCTGGGAATCTCCTGGCCTAGCTCCCTGTTTCAGTCCCCTTTTTTTCAGTTGAACTCTGGCAACTCTGTCTCCCAGGCATTCCAGTCGCCCATTGAAAAGGCACCCAGATTTGTGTGAGATTTTGTGCAGAGATACCGTGCGCAGGCTGAAACAGCCGCGCTGGAGCTGCTTTTCCACCCAGGAATCTCCTGGCCTGGCTCCCTGTTTCAGTCCCCTTTTTATCACCTGAATGGGAGACGCTGTCTCTGAGACATTCCAGTCACACTCTCACTGGGAGCTGCAATCCAGAGCTGCTCTTACTTGGCCATCGTGGATTCCTCCTCTCAGCTTCACTTTCTTAACCACAACATGTGGTAAGGATTACGTAAGAATATTTAATAATTTAATAAGTTCTTAGGATAGTGCCTAGCATATTGTAGACACTATATAAGTGTCAGCTTTATCATTATTAATAGACTATGAACCTACTTTAAAAGGAAACGTGGCTTTTTCAGCACTGCATATATAACAGACACTCAAATTTCCCTATAATAGTATTTAAATTTATTCAGTGATTCTAGGTATGAAATACTTAAACATGGAGGAATTATGAGGATGGATAACTTTAATATTAAGTAAGTAATACTTAATATTAAATAGTAAATGAAATATTTAAGTGCCTACCATATGTACGGCAAAATGTTAAAGCATTATGATGATATAAAGACCTGTGATGTGATCCACTAAGATATTCACAATATTAGACACTTTGTAAATAAAAATGTAAACAATGACAGCCCCAAATACTATATAGTTGTATTAAAATTGTATTTTATCTTTTAATCATATTTTTAATCCCATTATCTCTCTCTTGCTCTTTTGTTCCCCCTTCTCTCTTTCCCAAATGTATTAACTTATTTGAAATTAAATGATTTGAGTATTTATTCCTTTACATTCCTCCACAAAAAGATCTAAAACTGGATGAGGCAATTGTTACATAATTCTATACATTTACCAGAAATCATTAATTTAGACATGTAAAACAGGTGAATTTTATGGTATGTAAATTATACCTCATAAAACTATTTTTAATATTTATCTATAAAACTGTATCTCAGAATCTCCATTGGAAAGTGGTTTTAATGCCTAGTTGGTGTTGGTTCCCCATCTTCAAGCTGACAGCCACATTTCTTAATCCAGCAGAGGTAATGACCACCTAAACTTCCCCTCTAGCCTTCCCCTCTAGCACTGACCCAGCCTCTCAAGAGAACCCTGGGGAAAGAGACTGTCATTCTGTTTTGAGACCTATTCACCCTCTAACATCTCTACTTAGATGGCCAGGTGATGAGTGTTCAGGGTGATGGGGATTTTTGCTTCCTGAAAACCAGAATAAAGCATATAGCCTTTTCCTGAGATGGTGCTGAATAGTTTTTAAATAATAATGATTTTCAGTTACCTTTGTCATACATTGAATGAGAACCAGTAACCTCAGGGTGAAAGGCTATAACTGTTGTGCCAGATCCTTTGAGCATCTGGTCCTCTCCATTAGAACAGAAACAATCTCCCTGAATCTGAAACCTACCTGAAAAAACTGGCAATTTTTATTTCACTCAAAGTCACAAGCTTCGTTTATGCCTCTATGTTATCTCTAATGATTATTTTATATCTGAAATTTTTAGTGCTCCTTGATTGTTCCTTATTTGAAATATTTGCAAGCATTTTAGGCATAAAATTGTATAAGAGTGGATTTGATAACTGAGCTTATCAAGTTGAAGTTATTTTGAAAGAAGACTAGGGTGTCTCTTCAGAATAGTAACTAATAATAATACACAGTGTCTTCTACAGTCTGGGCACTGTTCAACTCTGTGTGTTTGTGTGTGTGTGTGTGTTTTAATATAAAGTTATATATGTGTTTGTGTATATTAATATAAAGTTATATTTGTGTGTGTATTTTAACATAAAAGGATATGTGTGTGTGCATGTGTGTATGTATGTGTAAAATCCTGTGAGAAAGGTACATAGAGTCAAAGAAAATTACATAAGGTGATGCACCTAGCAGGAGTCAGAATTTGAACCCAGGTAGATCTTTTGCAGAGTGCATGCTCTTAAAAACTGTTTTATACTGCTTCTCAGAAAGATGAATATAAAGGATAATGGCATTTTTGCTAAGAATTTAAGACAAAAGTCAGACAAGCAAATTTTAAAAGACTATGAATCTGTTAACTTTACTGGAGTGAAACCTAGGTCTCTGACAAACTCAACCAATCCTGAATAAATCAAAGATCCAAAAAATGTGGTGGTGGTGTGTGCAGGGGGAATTATGAAATATAATTTAAATAATGAAGCATTTATATATATTTATGTATATAGTCCCCTTGCACACACGGGGGCATGAACACAGGAATCAACCCAAAAGAGTCCCCGTGATCTAAGCAGAAATCATTTGAGCAACAAAATAAATAACAGCAGTATTAGATTATAGCCCAAAGTGTAAGGTAAATATCTATGCGTATATCCTACTATAAATACTAAATACATAACTAAATGGGGAAGTAAGAAAAAAATCTTACAGAAAAATTCCAAATTTACATAGAGCCTCCCCAGTCAGGAGATGGAGTTTAATTCTCCTCCACTTGACTGTGGGCTGGACTTAGTTATATGATTCCAAATAATAGAATATGGAAAGAGGAAAACAGTAAATTTATAGGGGAGAAAACTGTCAGACTCATCTTAACCAAATGTCAATGTTAATAGCACCAGTGATAAGACACGGTATCACCTTTTGATGTGATGAGAAACACACTTCACCTCTGAGATATTCTCCCTCAATGTTTACTGATACTTCTTAATCATAAGAAAATATTAGACAATATCAAATTGAGGGAGATTATGCAAAACACATAACTAGTACTCTTAAAATTGGTCAAGTTCATGTATGAAAAACACAAAAGACAGAAAATGTTACTGATTGGAGGAGACTAAGGCTACATGATGAGTAAATGTGAAGCAGTGTCCTGAAATGGATCCTGGAAGAGAAGAATGTTAGCTGTGAAATATGAATAAAGTCTGTAGTTCACTTGATAGTATTGTACCAATTTTAATTTCTTCACTTTGACAAATATTTAAGATGCTAGCATAAAAAAATGTTAGATGAAAGGCATATGGGAACTCTGTGTTATCTTGCCAATTTTCTGTAAATGTAAAATTATTCCAAAATATATTTTTAACCTATAATGTTAACTATGATAAAATTTTACTATTTATTGATTTTGGAGAAAATACATGCAGGTTTCAAGAAATATGATTTCATGTCTTTTTCCATAATTTTTTCTTAAAGATATTACAATATTCATTTCCCCCCTTTTTGCAATGGTAGTTTGTCCTTACATAAATTTTAGTTAATATTTAAATGAAACAATATAATAATATTTTAATAATGTCATAATCAAAATTTCTCCCTTCTACTGGAATTAAGTGTAATGGATTTTCTGTGTTTCTATTAACTCTGAGTTTATAAGGCTGCCATGTAGTTATCTGGTGGCATAGTGTTCTGAGAAATTTAAAGAAACTGCTACAAGTACCTAATTAATCCTTACAAAGTTGAGATAATCTGATTCATTAAAAGAACAATGTGTGCCTGGCACTGAACTAGAAATTTTTAATTACCATTTTGTACTCTGCTGATAACTTGATCTTCAGTCAAAGAAAGTGACTGTCTCTAGGTGATATACCGAAATGTTTAAGGCACTGAGCTGCAAGAAATATAACAAATCACAGGTAAATTACCTAGATTTTAAGATTTTGTTTTTCATATTTTGAAATTGTATTCCTAGGCTATTTGTTTCTTAAGATACTTTGAATAAGAACTCATTCTACCTATCTTTTTAAACAGTTATTTCATGTTAGTAGTTGATACAAAATTTTCATAACATTGAATCACTTAAGTCATTGAGCAATTTGACATTACTTTCCAGTCTGAATTAATTCTTCCATGGTTTGCTTCTGCCTGTTTTCATTAAAATGTTTTCAACTTTACTAGAAATACTTCCCATTTCTTAAGATTTTTATTTTTTATTATTAGCAGTTTGAGTAATGCCTTTTAAACTTGAAAATATTCACTGTGCTCAAGGAGAATGCAGTGAAAACTAGGATATTGGGCTTAATATTGAATATTAAAGGGTTTTTTAATTTTGCAATCATTCTGTTCTTACATAAAACTAACAATCTAGGCATAAACTCACCTATATCAAAACTTCCTCCAAGAACTTTTTCAGATATAACTAATTTGACAGATATTCCTGCATACCCCACATTTAAAAACACCTACCAAATTAACTCTCTTTGGTAAGATGATATTTCAGAGAGGGTTTATCGTTTCACCTCACTCAATATTCTTTTAGTTACACTGTACTTCTGAGAGGAAAAAAGAATGTTTGACAGAGAAAGTTTGAAACTTTTCTTCAGTAGAATGAAATCAGAAAATTCTGTAAGATCTAAGAATAGCTCTCATATAAAAGGATCGTAGAGGCTGTATTTGAGGTACACATTTCTGTGAAGTTCTCACCACTTATTAAATGACACATACTCTTACAGTATCTGTTTGTTTGTTCTTTCTTTCTTTAGTGAATGGTTAGAATTAAATTTCTTGCTCATTAAAACTGATACTTCACCAGAGTATGGGATTATAGTTTAAATTTAAATATATATATGCACATGTATGTAGAAGAAACTTTGATTCAATATTTTCCCATAAGCTGGATTTTCTACAGAAGAACTATATATAGAGTGTCTACATCTGCCTATAGCTCATTTCCATTATTAAGATCAGCTGGGACTTCAGCTTTCAACCAAGACGGAGTAACAAGGATGGAATTTATCCTTCTGCATTAAAAAAAAATTAAATAAATAAATATATATCAAATCACGGTACTGGGCATGAGACAACCAAAGACTGTGATTTCTGAGGACTGAAGACAACTGAGATGAGTCATGTAAATGTCTTAGCTTACTACAGTGAGAGAATTTCAAGCTACAGTTCAGGGAAGAGGAACATAGGCAGAACTTGGCCTGAGGAGATGGAAGCTAAGAGTTCAGAGAGAACAAGCTGACTAGAGTTCATAGGACAGACTATCAGAAAGGAGAAAACTTCACAGAGAAATAACCTTAGAGACATGCAGAAGATACCCACTGAGTATTCAACATAGTACTGATCACTGTATACAATTGAGGAAACTGTCAGAAGCTGTGAAAGAACCATCCAAAAGAATTAAAAAGAACAGTGCTTAACATTCACACAAGGCCAGAAAAAGTACTAGGTCCCTGCAGCCAGACTGGAGGATTAGTTAGAATGCTCAAAAACGTCTTGTCTCAGTAGTTGGGATTAATTCGCTCCAGACTGGGTAATATTCTGAACCCACCAAATAAATCTTAAAGGAAGTCCCTGAAGGATCTGCTTCCATGTAACTTAACTGCATGTAAGTTACAAAGTTTAAGAATATTTATAGAAATATGAAATACCTACTAAACAAATAAAATCCACAAGGCATGGCATTCAAAGATTTACAGACCTACCATAAAGCAGGAAGATATAACTCATATTAAGGAAAGTCAATTAAAAATGGCAGAAGTATAAGAATTAGCAGACCCAAATACATATATTTTTTTAGATTGCATTTATGTATATATTTTTTATTATACTTTAAGTTCTGGGATACATGTGCAGATCATGCAGGTTTGTTGCACAGGTATACATGTGCCATGGTGGTGGTTTGCTGCATCCATCACCCAGTAATCTACCTTAGCTATTTCTCCTAATGATATCCCTCCCCAATTCCCCCAACCCCTACTTTTCCTCTGCTAGCCCCTGCGGGCCCTGATGTATGATGTTCCCCTCCCTGTGTCCATGTGTTCTCACTGTCAACACCCACTTATGAGTGAGAACATGCAGTGTCTGGTTTTCCTTTCTTGTGTCAGTTTGCTGAGAATGATGGTTTCCAAGTTCATCCATGTCCCTGCAAGAGACATGAACTCATCCTTTTTTGTGGCTGCATAGTATTCTATGGTGTATATGTGCCACATTTTCTTTATCCAGTCTATCATTAATGGGCATTTGGGTTCGTTCCAAGTCTTTGCTATTGTGAACAGTGCCGAAATAAATATGCATGTGCACGTGTCTTTATAATAGAATGATTTATAATCCTCTGGGTATATACCCAGTACTGGGATTTCTGGGTCAAATGGTATTTCTGTTTCTAGATCTTTGAGGAATTGCCACACTGTCTTCCTCAATGGTTGCATTAATTTACACTCCCACAAACAGTGTAAAAGTGTTCCTATTTCTCTGCATCCTCTCCAGCATCTGTTGTCTCCTGATTTTTTAATGATCACTATTCTAACTGGCATGAGGTGATATTTCATCGTGGTTTTGATTTACATTTCTCTAATGATCAGTGATGATGAGCTTTTTTTCATATGTTTGTTGGCTGCATAAATGTCTTCTTTAGAAATGTGTCTACTCATATCCTTTGCCCACTTTTTGATGGGGTTGTTTTGTTTTTTCTTGTAAATTTGTTTAAGTTCTCTGTAGATTCTGGATAGTAGTCCTTTGTCAGATTGGTAGATTGCAAAAATTTTTTCCCATTCTGTTGGTTGCCGGTTCACTCTATTGATAGTTTCTTTAGCTGTGCAGAAGCTCTTAAGTTTAATTAGATCCAAAATTTGTCTATTTTGGTTTTTGTTGCCAGTGCTTTTGGTGTTTTCATGAAGTCCTTGCCCATGCCTGTGTCCTGTATGGTATTGCCTAGGTTTTCTTCTAGAGTTTTTATGGTGTTAGGCCTCATGCTTAAATCTTTATTCCATCTAGAGTTAATTTTTGTATAAGGCATAAGGAAGGGATCCAGTTTCAGCTTTCTGCATATGGCTAGCCAGTTTTCCCAACACCATTTATTAAATAGAAATCCTTTCCCCATTGCTTGTTTTTGTCAGGTTTGTCAAAGATCAGATGGCTGTAGTTGTGTGACATTCTTTCTGAGGCCTCTGTTCTGTTCCATTGGTCTATATTTCTGTTTTGGTACTAGTGCCATGCTGCTTTGATTACTGTAGCCTTGTAGTATAGTTTGAAGTCAGGTAGTGTGATGCCTCCAGCTTTTTTCTTTTAGCTTAGTTTTGTCTTGGCTATGCGGGCTCTTTTTTGGTTCCATATGAAGTTTAAGGTTTTTTTTTTTTTTTTTTCAATTCTGTGAAGAAAGTCATTGGTAGCTTGATAGGGATAACACTGAACCTATAAACTACTTTGGGCAGTATGGCAATTTTCACAATATTGATTCTTCCTAACCATGAGTATGGAATGTTTTTCCATCTGTTTGTGTCCTCTCTTATTTCCTTCAGCAGTGGTTTCTAGTTCTCCTTAAAGAGGTCCTTCACATCTCTTGTTAGTTGTATTCCTAGGTATTTTATTATCTTTGTGACAGTTGTGAATGAGAGTTCACACATGATTTGGCTCTTTGTTTGCCTATTATTGGTATATAGGAATGCTTGCAATTTTTGCACATTGATTTTGTATCCTGAAACTTTGCTGAAGTTGTTTATCAGCTTAAGGAGATTTTGGGCTGAGACAGTGGGGTTTTCTAAATATACAAACATGTATATTTGCATGTATAATTGCAAACAGGGACAGTTTGATGTCCTCTCTTCCTATTCAAATACCCTTTATTTCTTTCTCTTCCTGATGGCCCTAGCCAGAACTTCCTATACTATGTTGAATATGGGTGGTGAGAGAGGGCATCCTTGTCTTGTGTCAGTTTTCAAAGGGAATGCTTCCAGTTTTTTGCCCATGCAGTATGATACTGGCTGTGGGTTTGTCAAAAATAGCCCTTTTTATTCTGAGATATGATGCATCAATGCCTAGTTTATTGAGTTTTTAGCATAAAGGAGCTGTTGAATTTTGTCAGAGGGCTTCTTTGCATCTATTGAGATAATCATGTGGTTTTTGTCTTTGGTTCTGTTTATGTGATGGATTACATTTATAGATTTGTGGATGTTGAACCAGCCTTGCATCCCTGGGATGAAGCCTGCTTGATCGTGGTAGGTAAGCTTTTTGATGTGCTATTGGATTCGGTAAGCCAGTATTTTATTGAAGATTTCTGCATCAATATTCATCATGGATATTGGCCTGAAATTTTCTTTTTTAGTTGCCTCTCTGCCAGGTTTTGGTATAAGGATGATGTTGGTCTCATCAAATGAGTTAGGGAAGATTCCCTCTTTTTGTATTGTTTGGAATAGTCTCAGAAAGAATGGTACCAGCTCCTCTTTGTATCTCTGGTAGAATTTGGCTAACCCATCTGGTCCTGGACTTTTTTTGGTTGGTAGGCTATTAATTGCTGCCTCAACTTCAGACCTTGTTATTGGTCTATTCAGGGGTTCAACTTCTTCCTGGTTTAGGCTTCGGAGCATGTAAGTGTCCATGAATTTATCCATTTCCTCTAGATTTACTGGTTTATTTGCATAGAGGTGTTTGTAGTAATTCTGATGGTAGTTTGTATTTCTATTAAATCGGTGGTGATATCCCCTCTATCATTTTTTATTGCATCAGTTTGAATCTTCTCTCTTATCTTTTTTATTTGTCTGGCTAGTGGTCTATTTTGTTGATCTTTTCAAAAGCTCCTGGATTTATTGACTTTTTGAAGGGTTTTTTTTGTGACTCTATCTCCTTCAGTTTATACCTGATTTCCTTATGTTTAAAAAGTTAAGTAGAAATATTGCAGATAGAAAAAAAAGTCACACTTTTAGAGATGAATGCTATAATATCTGAAATGAAAATTCAGGGTAGTGAGGAAATAACAGTAGAAATTATCCAAAATTTAGAACATTAAAAAACAATAATAAAAGTGAATACAAAGAACGTGAGTGAGTGTAAAACGACTTTCACTCATGTATATAAGGTGATATATATAGATGATTGCTTAAAGTTCTTCCACACTCCTTCAGGTTCATTACATTTTTTTTTTTTTTAGTATTTATGTTTTAAATTTTGGATAATTTCTACTGCTATTCACTATCCTGAATTTTCATTTCAGATATTGAAGCATTCAAACTAGAAGTTTGACTATTTTCATATCTTCAATATTTCTGTATATATTTATGCAGACATGCAATAAAACAGGCACATATACATCCCTTTATAAAAACAGCATATGTATATAAGCCTTTATATATACAGAGAGACATATACACACACACACACACACACACACACACACACACACGTAATTGGATCTCTTACGGATGGAAAAGAGAGAGCACACAAAAAATAATTGAAGGTATAAAGGACAAAATTTTCTAAATTTTATGGAAATTGAACACACACATTCAAAGAAGCTATGTAAGCCTAAACACAAACATCATGATGTAAACTACACCAAGGCACTTTATCATAAAATTCCTCAAAACCAATTATAACATGAAAATTGTAAAAGCAGCCAAGGGAAAAAAAAGATATATTATGAAGAGACGATGATTGGGAAGACAACAGATTTCTCATCGATAAAACTTAAGCAAGAAGACAGCGGACCAACATGTTTAAGGTTGTGAAAGAAAAGATTGACAATATAGAGTCTCACGCTCATTGAACATATTATTCAAAACCGAATGCGAAATAAAGATAATTCAGACATATAACAACCTAAAAATGTATTTTGTGGAGACCTACGCTACCAGAAATTTTCAAAGAAATCTATCAGGTGTGTGAAAAATAACACCAACTGAAATATGCATTTAAAGGAATGAAGAGAACAAGGGACAGAAAGGAAGGAATCTGGTGAAGTAATAATCTCAATTTTAAAAAATTCTAATTAGGATGTGGTATCTGTTACTATAACAACGTAAGTCCTTAAATTTCTCCATAACTGTGTGACCCAGAAAAAGGAGAAATATATCTATTTTTCTCCTGCCTTTCAGTGCCAAATTTCTCAAGCAGATGTATGGATTTTAATAATAGATAATATTTATTCAACTCTTACAATGCGATAAGCTTTTACTTTGTCTTTACAAGAACTTATGATGTAGTTATTATACCAACCCCATTTGATTAGGACAGAAAGACTTAAAAAATTGTCCACAGTTGCCAGAGTTTTGGAAGATGAAATCAGTTTTCAAACATGGTCAATCTGATTTCAGAACTCATGTTCTTTTTCTTCTTTTTTTTTAAAGAGCGAGTCTCACTGTGTTTCCCAGGCTGGAGTGCAGTGGTACAATCTTAATTTAATGCAAACTCCGCCTCCTGGGTTAAAGCGATTCTCCTGTCATAACTTCTTTTTCTTGCTATTTGTTCTAAAACTGCCCTGCCTCCACCCACACTCGCCTGCGTTCCCTAATTAAATAATAAAAATATTAATTGACTTTCAGTGTTAAGTGCATTTTTTTTTCCCCTGGGAGCAGAGTCCTACTTCCCTTTCTTTGGCCAGTTGGAAGGATTGTATTATCAGATTTGCTAATTGCTAAACTACCATCCCTGAGAAGACGAGAGAAAGAACACACAGCTATTAGTAGGGGCTGTGATCTTCACCTAGAATAATAGGGCACCCTCTAATCTTTAGTACTTTTGAATATGAAGAAAATTTTTCATCAGAAAGAGAGATGACACTGAAGACTTTTCCTCCTTCACAATTTTGTAAAAGTAGTCCATATGCCTTTAAAATTGATAAGTATTTTTTGGATAATCCTTTTAACCTGGAAAAACAGACTGGTGCCAAGATATTGAACCCATATGCTAGCTCTGCTGATGTATGTTATTCTGTGTCACTGGCCAAGTAAATGCAGAATGAATGAGATTAACTCCACAGCAGTAAATGGTGCCAAATTCTATGACATAGATTGGAGGGAACCCAAATACAGGCCTTAAGCTACATCCTAAAATCAAGGCAAAGTTAGCAGAATTACTTGCACATAAATTTGATTTGAAAAAATGTAAAGAGGAAAAAAGGCAGTAAATATAATGTTCTTGGTAGTTACACTAAACATAATACAGTAGGAATAGGCACATGTATACAAGCCAAACCACATTTCATCAGTTCTGTGGTGCTCCCCTTCTCCACATTTCTCACCCGTGAAATTGGAATGCATGTTAGAATTCATGTTTTTTCAAATTTAATTAGAAACATGTTTTTTTCTTAGTAGTGCATATGACGGTGTGCCTTTTAATCAATGGCATCTTAGATTGATGAAATATAGTATTCACTTATAAATAGATACTAATGGCATGTGCTTATTTCCACGTTTTCAATTCATGCTACAATTGGCCACTTTTTTGTATTTGGCAGAGTTTCTACATAGATTATAGCCTGAGAAAGAGATGAGAAACTTATATAATAGGTATGTTTGATGGAGAATTGTAACATGCCAAAACCTCCATGGTAGCAACAACCTAGAAGAGGATAATAAACTCTGCAGCATTAATTATCATTGCATAGGTTAGTAAAGTTCTGGTATGCTAGGGGAAAAAGTCATTGAAGAGACAAAGACAGACAGATGGAGGTGAGATGTGGGATTGGGGCAGAAGGAAGAGAGGTGGGAGGGGAGAGACAGAGAAAGAAGGAGAAAGAGCAAAGAAGAAAGCAAAAAAAATCATGATTTGCAGATACATAAAAGCACAAACATACTTCTATTTAAAGTTGATAGGAATATCTCTGTCGTTAGGCAGAAGAAATTCAAGATTTCTTTCTTAACTGAGGACTTTCTTTTTTAAAGTTTACATTGAGTGATTATATAATTAGTTGAGTGGGAAAATGCCAAATGAAAATGAAAATCTTAAGACATGCTATATATGAATGTCTTGGGAAATTCTTGCGGATTCTTTTTTCTTCTCAAGCGGTGTATGTCAGTGAATTGTGCCTTAAGAAAAAACTATCAAACTGATAGCACCAAAAATAATCAAAATATGTCCAATGGTGCTTAAGAATTTCAGAGGAAGGAAGAAGAGCTTTATGTTAAAAAAATAAGTTTTGAAAACTAATCTTTCGATAAACGCAAAACAAGAACTATTCACAAAAAAAACCCTCTATATTGCCTTACCACAAATGTTCTTTAAAATGTGGTATAACATTACTTTATAAGTTACTATTAATCAAAAATCACTTTCAGTAAGTTATAGCTGACATAGGATTTTATTATTGTTTATTTGTACATATTTTTTTGAAAAACAATGGCAAATTCTTAAAATATTTATTTCACATATTGCAGAAATGTCCAGATTAATCAAGGCAGAGGAATGGAGTCCAGGGGAAAACAACTTATTTTTTTCCAATCAGATTAGATCAACACTGATTATAAGCCTCACTCCAATGCAGGAGGTATGGTCTCACTCTGGGAGTGGCTGATGATTGCTTTGCTGGCCAGAACCCCTGCTGGATCAGCTGCTTTCTTGTAGTTCATTTATTTTCTTCTGTTTTTCAAAATGGCAAGATGACCCTGCATGGATATCACTTCCTGACCAGAATAGCAGGATTCCATTTTTGTATATGCTTGTAACCCTTATTTTTCTCACTGGAAGAATGGGCTTCTCCTCACATATTCATCTCCCAGAATGTTTTAGCTAGGAAATGAAGGGCCAGGTGTAGTGCCTCATACCCATAATCCCAGGAATTTGAGAGGCCGAGGTAGGAGGATTGCTTGAGTCCAGGAGTTCAAGACCAGCCTGGGAAACATGGTGAAACCCTGTCTCTCTAAAATACACAAAAAGTTAGCCAGTGGGATGACTCATGCCTGTAGTCCCACCTACTCTGGAAGCTGAGTTGAGAGGATCACCTGAACTCAGGAGGTAAAGGTTACAGTTAGCCATAATTGTGTCAATACACTCCAGTCTAGGGAAGATGGGAGGATTACTTCTCATTGGCTTGTTCACTACTAAGTATTATATAAGTAATAGGTATACTCATGTAAGTATACTAAGCATTGTAATAGCATTTATTAGAAGCGAAACCCTTAATTTTATTTGTTGCTTCAATTGAATTATCTTGCCCCGTGAAACAAAGTTTAGGAATATTAGAAAATAAAAAAGATTATTTGACATCAGCCTTTGTCAACCAATACAAGGTTGTTACTTTGTTGTTTTTTTTAAATAAAAATGCTTATTATCCATAATATACTTAGTATATATGTCCTCTTTTTCTCATCTTTATCAAATAAGTAACACCAAAAAGAAGTGTTAAAATCTCCTATACTGATAGAAATTTTAAATTTCCTATCTGTTAGCATCAATAAAGAAATAAATGTCATCGTCAAATTCTAATTTGATTTTTTTATTTCAACAAGATAATACAATGTTAAAGAAAAAACAATTTAATATGTGTTGCTACTTTTTATTAGAAGTAAGAAAGATCACATGTACCTTTTTAGAAAATTTTAATGGCAATTAGCTCAAAATCTTAGTTAATCAGATAGGATTGTTGTGACATCACTTTTCAACTTGCCAGGCTAACATAATAGGGCCCAGCTTACCTTCAGTCAGCTTTTGGAATTTTACTTGAAAACTCTGGAAACCAATCTAGCCCTTTGAGTGTAACATCACCTCTATTTAGCCTCCAGGATTTGCTGAGCTAATACCTTAGCAGACCTACTCTGTAAACAGTTACTTTTCCATTTCTGAAGAGTAATGTTCTTGGCCAGCACCATATGATATAGATTAATTATTGAACTGAGCATCCTCTAACTACCATATATGTAACACAACCCTTAGTTGGCAAATCCTGTTTTTTGACAATTGAAAATATAAACGTAACAAATAGGATAATAATACACACAAATCAATTAAATTGATTTCAGCTTGCAAAGTTGATGCATCATTTAGTTTTTCATAGATATCCTTAATCAGACAGTACAAGAGCAACCTTTGGTTCCCAGTGAATTTTTCTTAGAGCACTGAATCTCAAATATGCTTTAGCACTACATTCATTTTAATAGTCATTGATGATGCTTGGATTTAAGGAGTGCGAACATTCAGTTGTAATGTTCTCAGTAATTTAAAAGGGCTTTGTGATTTTTGCTTTTGAAAGGAGGAAAGGAATTTATCAGAGCTGTCACAAATCTTTCATACCCTAATACCCTACCCCTTCCCTTCTCCAGTCCACAGATCTGTTATTAAATTCTCCTACGTAGGAAATATGAATAGTCATTGAAACTGTTTCACTGCCAGGATTTGAAAACTGATGCACTGAGAAATGTTCCCAGTGTATGTTAAATGAACACCAAACTCCCTGGCAATAAAAAGACTAATATGAGAACTATGACACAGTTAAATTTAGAAACGGGATTTAAAATAGTGCCATGGTTTTCATTTCAAGGTCACTCACAGACACATTCACAGAGTCCTGTGGCATTCTATCACAGTCAGATTTCACTACACTTATGGAGTTATCTTTCATGTATTCAGACTATTATGACTTTTGAATATATATTTTTAAAAACTAATATTTATTAAGCATCTATTATATTCCTGAAATTGTGCTAGATGTTTTTCTTTGTATAAACATCTAAGATTAATAATATTTGCTGATATGTTTTGGACACTCGAGAAAGGCAATATGTAAGGTAATTTCCATTCCTAGTTATACTTTCTCTCACCAAAAGCTTGTGAGTTTTGCAAATAAAGAAACTGATGCTAACAGAGGTTCAGTAACTTGTTGAAAGTGACTGAAACTTTTACTAAATGGCAGAGCAAGATTTTCACGTTTCTTTGTCTCCAAAGCCCATATCCTCAAAAGAATGTCAGTACAAACATTTTGGAATCAGATTGTCTCAATGTCTTCATTTGTGAAATGCTGATAACAATAATACCTACACCAAAAGATTGTTGTGAAAATATATTTCCGGAATACACTTAAAGTATTTATAATGCTAGTGTCTGGCACATGGTAAACATCCAAGGAACATTAGCTATTAGTATTTTTGTTTAATGAAAAAATAATTATTAAGTTGTTGCATTTCAAAAGATAGTGACCTTTTCTTTACATTCTTATTTTATGATTAGAAAGCACTAAAAAAATCACTATAAAAATATTTTATGTCATTCTAACTTCCAAATACTACTTTAAAGTAGTTGTATTTACTAGTTTCAAGTAGCAAAGTTTGAAATACTTCTGCAAAATATTTAATAATATTTCTGGGATCTATGGCCTGTTGTATAAAATCAATATATCATAAATAAATACATATCAAAAGCAACATCCACTAAAAGGTTTGCCATTTGATCCTCAAAACACTATTTCATTTTCAAAATTTATTCTCATTCTGAAGAAAAGGGGAAGTTAAGGTATCCTGTGAAACTCTGTTGATAGTTTCTACCATGCATATAATATTCTTGAAGTTAACACAATACTGTATTTTTAAAACTAGCCCTAACATCCTTTTTTTAAATAATCTTAAAGGGTAAGTTATTTCAATATTTGAGACTTCAGTCTGTTTATTTGTTAGTTATGCATTTTCTAGCAGCAGCCAGACAAAAAGGCATTCTAGCAGAATAGCTGACATTAAAACAGCTAAGTTTTCAACAATGCCTTGATAAAACATCTTTTAAGGCTGAGACCATTCTCAGTTTAAAATAATGGTAACAGTATATAATACTTGCTATTCCCTTCTCCAGACTTTTGTTTCCCAGTGGAGCAGATCGCTTGCCAATACCTGACCACTCCTGCTGAAGTGTTTTTGTAACTGGCATCACTCATCTACTTAAAATACCACTTTTAATCCAAACTTACAATTAGTAGAAGGCTTTTGAAGTGCACCGAAATGTTAGCAAGACATTCCAGCAGAAGGTGGTCTTTTTTACTCTGCTAAGTGACCTGCTAATTTTACTTTTTAGTGATGGTGGTATTTCAAAGAGATCAACACTAAAAGAATTACTCAATCAACACTAGTTGTCTTTAAAATAGTAAGATTGGTGCTACGGTACAGTGTAGAAATCCTTAATGCTCTTCAGCAAATATTTCTGGTCTCTGGCTACCTACTAGAATTTTCTTTCCTGGTTTCCTTTTTTGTTATTTGGTTTATCTCGGGGAATCCATATAACTAGTTCTGACCCGTGGAATCATGAACAAAAGTAAAATGGGTCACTCCTGGGCCAGAGCATTTAACTGTCAGAGTAAGATCCCTCATGAACTATCTTTCCGGTATTCACAGTGATTGACAGTATTCTAGATTGTGAATAAACTATCCATCAGCCTGGTTTCTGAAAAACACTGAACAGCAAGGCCTTCAAGCGATCTGCACTGGAAATATAGAATGAACAAAACAATAAACATTTGTTCTATCCACTGAGACTTTCAGGGTTGTTTGTTACCACAGCATAACCAACCCTATCCTGGATGATGCATAAAACAAGAATTACAAATGAAAAATTAGTGACCATTCAAAAAATAAACTGGAAAATGTAAGCTGACACTTAAAAAAATACTTTTATAGTCTTAAATGGCATACTTGTTTTTGTTGATAGTTGGCTATCAATTTTGTTTCACAGAAATTTAGATTCTAAAACTGGATCCATGATTTATGAAGTAAATACTTGAGTCATCACTACGAAGCAAGCACTCCCAATGAATGTAATATCTTAAACTTTAATTTTTAAAAGATGTTTAACTTTGTTTTAAATATTCATCTGATTTTTAACTAAGTTTCTGAGAGTGAAGAACTAGAGGGAATTGTTTTGTAAATCAGTTATAACTTATGAGCACTGAAAATAGTATTTCTTTAGATTATTCATTTTCCTCTTGTAAGAACTATTATGTTGTCATGATTTAAAAAGAAACAATAGAAAGAAATTACTCTTCATCTGTGCAAAGTTCTATCTCTCACAGGGGCACCAAGTTATGGTTGCTCTCCTTGATTTGATCAGAAATGTACTTCCTTAAAACTTCTTCATTTTTTGCAGTAATCCAATTGCATACTATCATCCATCACATATCTAAATATTGCATGAATTGTTTTGTACTTTTACCATGTGGTACCTCCTAAAGATGATGAGTTACCTATGTTTGAAATTTTACTATGAAAAGCGTACTTAAAAATATTTCTTAATATTATTTTCCAATTGTCATCTAATTCTACAACAAATGGAGAAGACCCAGATGAGCCTATTAATACTTGCCATATTTTAATGTATTTCAAACTACTTCCCTTTTATTTTCTACTTTCCACACCTAAGGGCACAAACATTCATAGCCACTAAATTGTGATGTCATAAGTCAGTTTGAGCTGCTATAACTAATAAAAGTAACTCAGTGGCTTGAACAGCAAACATTGATTTCTTATAGTTCTGGAGGCTAAAAAGCCCAAAATCAGGATGTAGGCTTATTCAGTTTTTGGTGAAAGCCCTTTTCCTTGCTGTATTTCCTCAAGGCAGAGAGAAAATAACCATCTCTCTTGCCTCTTTTTTTATAAGGATGGCATTCCCATTATGAGGACTCCACCCTCATGACCTAATTACCTCCTAAAGCCTCACTTCCTAATGCCATCACAATGGGGAATACAGCTTCAACACATAAATTTGCTGAGGATTGGGAGGAGGTAGTATAAACATTTAGTCCATAAGACATTCACTTCCAATCCTGTATCATTTTCATGAAAAGATTCAAAAAGTAAACAATGACCAAGTTTCAAAAACTTAGCTCATAATGATGCACAATTGTGGTATGTACAGAAAAGAATCTATGATCATTAATTCTAAAAGAACTCATAATCATTAATTTTATAGTTTTATAAGTTCTATTGATTTAGGCAGTATTTTCATAATGACCTTTACAATACTTGCCCTCAGAAAATATTTTTTTTGATTTCTACTTTTTTATTCAATTTTTAATTTTGAGTAATTTTAGATTCACATGCAGTTATAAAGAATAATACAGAGAGATTTTGTGTACCCCTTACCCAGTTTCCACCAATGGCAAAATCTTGCAACTAAGTATAACAACGATGCTTGCAACTATAGTATAGCATTGCAACTAAGAGATTGATATTAATACAGTCAGGATACAGAACATTTCTATCACAACCAGGGTTCCTCGTGTTGGCTGTGTGTGTGTGTGTGTGTGTGTGTGTGTGTGTGTGTG